>MCFC01000011.1:0-300029 GCA_002105065.1 Naematelia encephala
GATGCTTCGTCCATTTCACTGAGCAGAGTGTACGATCGAGATGCGCTGTGCGAGGTGAGGAGAAGTGGTGCGATGCATGTACATACAGACTGGCTTGAATGCAAGTGATACTGACACGCACTTATCAATCACAGTGGTCCAAACACCCTTTGGGACGGCGTCGTACGGTCAGTCTCTCTCACTTTACGCAACGTCTTTTACTATAGTCGAAGCACATGAGTTCGAGCTCTTTCGGGTATGCGATGCTACAGAGCGGTGATCGGACGAACTGCAACCAAACACACAAAGCTGAACAGAGACATGGTTCATCTCGAAATGAAGTATCAAAAAACGAAGTATGAAAAGCACACTTCTCCTAAGGAGAAGGCGAGCGAACCGCAACCCCTACTGAGATCTCTACCACTACTACTACATCCACTGCACCAAACCGCCAAGTCCCACGTAACCTCTAGGCATCGCTTACTTGGACGACGAAGAGTACTTGGTGACGGCCTTGGTACCCTCGGAGATGGCGTGCTTGGAAAGCTCACCACTGAGAACCTTTGTCAGCTACGATTCCATGTATACGTTGAAAGGAATAAATAACTCACGGGAGGATCAGCCTGACCGAGGTTTGGATCTCGCGGGAAGAAATGGTGGATCGGTGGTTGTAAGCAGCGAGCTTGGATGCCTCGTTTGCGATACGTTCGAAGATATCGGCAACGAACGAGTTGAGGATAGCCATAGCTTTGTTGCTGAATGGTCGTCAGATGAGATGCAACAAGGAAAAAAAGAAATGTCTTTAAACTCACGAGATACCAGTGTCGGGGTGGACCTGCTTCAACACCTTGTAGATGTAAGAAGCGTAAGACTCGACCCTCTTCTTGGTCCTCTTCTTGCCGCCCTCAGCCTTTGCTGCGGAGGTCTTTGCGGCCTAAGATGACAAGTCAGCGATGATGAATCATAGACATGAAAAGAGAAGGGAGATGGACATACCTTGGCAGGAGCCTTGGACGCGGCGGGGGCCTTGGAGGCCTGCGAGGCGGGAGCCTTGGAAGCGACGGATGATTTGGGAGGCATTGTGATTTGGATTGGTTTGGTTGTTGGTGAGTGGTGTGAGTTTGATAAAGTAGTGATGGATGAAGGGGAAAATAGGAAACGATAGAGGACTCGAGTTTAAGAATACTTTGTAAGGAAAGCAAGACGAGTGTACGTGTTGGCGGGCGTCACCGTTCTTTGCACCAAGGGGAAGGAAAGAAACACCCAACATGGTGACGTCCGAACTTTTGGTTGATCTTTATTTTCTCCCCTTGTTTAAAGTGAAAAGTTCGGACGTCATCTGTTTGGAAACAACCTACTCTTGGGTTCCTCTTGTGTTTTTGGTGACGCTGCGAGTTTTCACTGTACACGCGTCTGAACGTTTATAAATCCCCTTTATCCTTTGATCTTTACCCTTTCCTTCAACAAAGTCCATTTCAATACTCACTCACCTTCGTACCCACTTTCAACCCCCACACACACCCCAACCAACTTTTATATCACAATGTCTGGTGGCAAAGGCGGCAAATCCGGCGCAGAGACCAAGTCCTCTTCTCGATCCTCCAAAGCTGGTCTCCAGTGTGAGTACACTTGTTACCTCCTTCTTCGCCTTTACTCATGCTGATTCTTTGTCTAGTCCCTGTTGGTCGTATCCACCGTCTCCTCAAGCGAGGAAACTACGCTCAACGTGTTGGTTCCGGTGCACCCGTCTACCTCGCTGCCGTCCTCGAGTGTAAGTTCTCTTTCTCATTGCGATGATCATCGTTCTGATTTTTTTCTTTTTAGACCTCGCTGCTGAGATCCTCGAGTTGGCCGGTAACGCTGCCCGTGACAACAAGAAATCCCGTATCATCCCTCGTCACCTCCAGCTCGCTGTGAGGAACGATGAAGAGCTCAACAAGCTCCTCGGAAGCGTCACCATCTCAAACGGTGGTGTCCTCCCATTGATCAACCCCTCACTCCTTCCCCCCAAGGTGAGTCTTTACATACCCACACACGTTTCTGGATCGCGGCTGATTCATCTCTCTCTAGACTGCCAAGGGCAAGGGCGCAAAGGCTTCTCAGGACGTTTAAGTGGGACTAGTCGTACAAGTGGTTGGGATGTGGCTTCGTATACTTCGTTTTTGCTTTGCTCTTTTCATGTCATCGGACGCGATGCACCTTTCGTGACCTGTATCCATTGTGTTGCACAGTTGTACAGTGCCATTCATGATATCGTTGCACGGCTTTAGAGAGTTATCTATCGTGTCGTTCCACAGCGTAATCTCGTCGTGTTGTTTGTCAGGTCGAACGTCTTACGTTTCTACGAACACCACGGGTAAAGGATGTGTGATACCCCTATTTTGGTCACTGTCGACAGTGTAGGACTATATACCGAACATCTAAGTATCAAGAGATATCTCACAACAAACCGCCTAGGCGTGTCGACTTGATACTCTCTCACTGATCCAGACTACTTTTCACACGTCCAGGTATGATAGTCGATGTCCTGTACTATGCAATATATAGATGTATCATTGGAATCACTCGACGCTTCTTGATGTAGGACATACACAAACGGGCTAGGATCCGAACGATCGGTGGAATGATCATAAGCACAGTGTCTTGTATTCCATCGATGCATGCTATGTGGATGATTAAAGTGCTCTCAGAACCGTATCGAGAGACTTCAGGGAGTGATATTTGCGTCTTACTCGTTGTTACGGAAGAAAGAGAGCGAAATGAATCGTAAAAGGCGACGGCGACCATTGGAGACTGACGTTGAAGGGAGGGATTTGCCACTCATCAATGTGATATCTATTGTTCCCCATTTTTCTATCTATCTTGGAAACTTTTCCAGATTGGTCATTAGACCAGTTATTTGGTACTTTGTTACTCTGTCCTGTACCGTGTCCGACTATAGTACATGCCAGCTCGTCAATAATCGCTCGTAATATGTTCTTGAACACTGAGATACAACTTCGAGCTTTGTTGTAAGACACTAGGTATCGACGTGTGTTAAGATGTTCATGACTGTCACCCTATACATCACCAATCGTGAGATACTTTACCAGGTATCGAGTCGATTGTGTCGGAATTCACTTATAATCGTGCCCACGTCTATTCAAATTAGATTACATCTGAACTTGATCGTCTACCTTTAAAACAACGCAGTCAAACTTATACTCGTACGCCAAGGAAGCATATTCAATTCAATTCAGTCCATGCGTATATCATACATCATCATCTTGGACCTTGTGGTCGATCAATAGCTACAGTTGATGTACCGTTATCCCACATCGAGTGATGTAAGGCGAGTCGTCACATGAAGCTTGAAGCTTGAGATCGACACATAAACAGTGAATTTGCCACTCATCCGCCTTGTCTTGCCGCCCATCACTTGCCATCGATGATATATGATGAGTTAATGTATCTTCTTTCGCGTTCTGACTGGACCAAGTACCTTGACCGTATGCTGTCTGTCTTGAGACAATAAAGCCAAAATTACGTTGTTGACTTGGAAATATACGGTGGTACAGAGTGTTTAACCGTTATGTGATTTACGATCGTATGTGTCTTCGTCCTAACCGATTCACATACAGGGAATATATATAAATAGTTTCAAGCGCAATCAGTACACAGGAAGTCAAGCAGCCAGTCAAAGCACTGCGATACTTTGACATTATTCGCTACCCAGTCTAGAGACACCAGACCGGAGTTGGATCATATTGGATCAGGTACTATAACTACCCCCTAAGTCAACAGCGTCTTGTGTCCTGCGTACAGGAATCGCATATGGTCCACACTGCTATATACACACTCAGCTCCGAAACACACACTTGCCTCTCTAGTCATCGGGAGACCAGTCAAATATGCATATCTCAATGAAATCAACGACGAACGACGTTTCATGCAAGAGCTTCAAAGATCGTATTGTCACCGCTCGTAAGCACGATATCATATCCCCCTGCAACACATTATAGGTCTCGTAGGATCCATCGTAGATGCATACATACACCAAGAAAGTTACACACCTACACACCAAGAGAAAAGCCACAAATCCACAGCAGGTATATCAAATCCACAGCAAGTAAAAAATCATTCTAACCAAATCTAGCCAAAGCGCCACTCTCCCTAACTACCTCTCCACTTGCAACTTTCCGCTTGATTTCTTCATTCTGCCTCTGTTTAGCGACTTTGGCTTTCATCGCCAACTAAACAACATTAATCAGTCTCGTCCAGGAGATAGCGATAACGACAATAGCAACGTACCAGTGATTCATCTACTACGTTCCTCTTATTTTTCTTCTTGAGGTATCGTTTCATACTTCCACCTTTCCCTCTCATCTTTTTCTTTCTCTTCTCCTCCCTCTCTTCTCCTCCCTCTTCTGCCTCATCGTCTTGATCTGCTCCATCAACAACACCTGCTGGCCCACCTTGATCTTCATCTGCTTTTCCATCCGCACGTAAACGCTCTAAACGTCCTAATTGGCGATAAGACCTCGCCTCTCTTTCTGCATATGTTTCGCCACCTTTGACTTCCTTTACACGACCGAGGAAATCCGTATCCATAGTGATAAGTTCTGGTCGAACTTTCTCCAATACACCACGGACTTCACGTTCTCTCCTCCTCGAGTACGTCTCGAATACATCCGCTTCGGCACTGTCAAAGTTCGGTTCACCAGATCCAGGTACGAGTAACGACGATATACCCTTCTCGTGACCTACAGCCAAGACATCGTCGAATGGACAGAATTGTGAACCGGATGCACTTAGTCCCGGTAAAGGAAGAGTGAGGTAGGATGATGGCGATTTGTCCGAGTCGGAATATAAGTCGCGATAGGTCGTTACTCCGCCTTTACCTCCTACAGCCAACATACCACGACCAGAGTAACTTAGGCAAGTGGGAGTATTCCGTACGAGCCAGCTCCGGACTTCTTTACCCCACATCCTCCCATCCCAGATCTTAACAATCCCATCCATCCCACTCGTAGCGACGTATCGACCCGCACTGGCCTCGCTTGGATCAACAGCAATAGACGTAACTGGTCCTCGATGAGCGAGGAGCTTGACATGCGGCGTTGTCAGATTAGGCGACCATAGCGTCATGGTACCATTACTATGCCCTGCATGAATGATTGCGGAGTGAGGATTTTGAGCAAATGACGAGGGAGAGCCGAGATGTGTCGGGATCTGAGTGAGGAGTGTCCCGATAGACGTGTCGTGGTATTTGATATACCCAGCATGACCCTATAGTACTCAGCCAAAATTCAAACGCACAGATGGCGGCTCACGATGGATACCAAGAGATAGTGGTATGGGAGGAACTCGAGATTCGTAACATCAATATGCTGTTTGAGCTTACTATTTCTGGATTAGCACGAGCAGTCTGGTAAGCGTGACAAGAGTGGACTCACTGTATTTCGACACCGTCTTGATCGTAGATAAAGACGTATTTCTTCTGTGCAACAGCATAAAATGCCTCGGAATGGAGAAACCTGCCAACGAGATCAACCATTGAACCGACCAGTGAGACGGATGACCCACTTGATATCTCGCACCGTCTCTCTCAGCTGTATCTCTGAATGTAACCGCCCAGCCTGCCAGTCGAACGTTGCCACATGGCCTCTAGAGGAAGCTATTGCGAGATGTCTTGCAACATATCAGCACTACAGCTACCGATCATTCAGTAGCTACGGGGGCCACTCACCGACCATTCCTCGTATAATCCACTTTATAACTCCCCATTCCTTCAAGCTTGAGATCGAATTTCTTTGCCGCACTGGCAACTCCGACTTCTCTGACAATCTCATCTTGTCTCACTTTCCAAGTTCTTTCCCCCTCTTCTTCGTCCACTTCGATACCCCCAGCCCCTCCAGCAAGAGGAGCGTTCAACCACTCATTCACCTCATCTCTCTCCACCTGTGCACGCTTAACACTGACATCGTTCCGTGCAACCTTTGCTCGAAGTTTCTTATCGCCTATACGAGCTATCGAAGCTTCCGGTCGAATTTGAGCTTCTGATGAGCCCGTCGGAAGTGACGAATGGTGGAATGAGGATGGTAAGCGGGTGGATGAGAGAATAGAATGAGTTGATGGATCGATGGCTTCTTTGTCTGGTCCCCGATCAACTGTCTTGTGTAAAGCTTTACGAGGCACAGGTTTCTGACGTTTGGGCTTGATCGGTCCGGCTGATGCGATTAGAGCGTCCATCTTGGCCGTGTAAGAGATGGTAGATGGTATCTGAGAGTAGTGCTACGAAAGATGAGGAAGGTGGACCTCGGCTCGCTCAACTTTTTGGTGGATATGACGTGGATTATTGGGGACTGGGAGCGGGCAAATATGATTGAAATACATCCGTTCTTCGGATAAGCCATAAGGATACATGTGCAGCACATCGTCGTCAAGGCATCCAAAGTTATCGCTAATCCCTAGGTAGCTCACACCTCAGCTTTCTAGAACCCTCGACGGAGGATGTATAGAGCAGACTTTGCATATAGGTGGACGTAATATGTTATTATGAATAAACGCTGTTATTATTATCTATGTTACAGATATCTTCATGATGATACGTGTAAAGCCAGTAACGAGCATATAGCTATCATCATACTCTGTACACAGCTCTATGCGATGCATCGTTATCGGAGCCGACCAACAAATGGACCCCACGACTATGACTAGAATGAAGGATCTATTGACTTTTCTTGACGCGACTGACTTTTTGGACGACGCGCCTTTAGATTCATTCGATCGAAGTTCCCCACCATCTCGTCGTTCTTCACACCTTGTTCCCTTGACTCATTCACGCCTTTCACCAAATCACGCAAACACCCAAAACTCCCCACTCCCCACTCGCTCGTTCCCCTCTTGCTCTCTTTTGACAAGTCACGCAAAACACCGTGAAACGCCGAATCAAATCATTCACGTGACCTGATTTCTTCTTGCACCACTATTTCCAGTTGTCACACTTTTTTTGTTTTGCCGCCCCGCTGAGTTGATTACCCTGAAGCTGTCGGTTGAGTACACTTGTGTAACGAGCAAATAACACTTATAAACACCTCTCTGTGTGTTTCCCCCCTGATCTCTCTCTATCCAAACCCTTTCTCACTACCACTCTACTTTCTCTTCAAACCCAACCCCAAACTAAATCAATTCATAATGGCTCGTACTAAGCAGACCGCACGAAAGTCTACCGGTGGTAAAGCTCCCCGAAAGCAGCGTAAGTATCTCATTCCCATTCTACTCTTATCACTACACATTTTACTCGTCGTCGCCACTATTATCTTTCATCCTAGATAGTTGAATGATGAACTGACGATGTGTTATGTATATAGTCGCTACCAAGGCTGCCCGAAAGAGCGCCTCCGCCCCAGGTGCCACTGGTGGTGTCAAGAAGCCTCACAGGTACAGGCCCGGTACCGTCGCGCTCCGTGAGATCCGTCGATACCAAAAATCCACCGAGCTCCTTATCCGAAAGCTCCCATTCCAGCGTCTTGTTCGTGAGATTGCTCAGGACTTCAAGGTGAGAGAAAGAAACAACAATATCATCAGAAACATGCTGATCACCCTTATTAGACTGACCTTCGATTCCAATCGTCGGCCGTCATGGCTCTCCAGGAAGCCTCCGAGGCATACCTCGTCTCGTTGTTCGAGGACACCAACTTGGCCGCTATCCACGCTAAGCGAGTCACCATCCAGCCCAAGGACCTCGGACTCGCCCGAAGGCTCCGTGGCGAGCGCTCGTAAGCGCTTGAAATCTTCGTCATCGTCCTTGAGCTCCTCGACGTCGTCATCATGTCGTCTGAAAGGAACAAGGCGGGAAGGAAGGGGGAGAGTTTGCGACGGGATGATTGTAGTGGTTTATACTTCGATTTGCTTTGATTCCTTTTTTGATAGCGTGCCGGCTTTTGCGATGCAGCCTGGCCCTTTGTTCTACTTTGTTTTGTGTGACGTTGCTGCATGACGAAACCCTCTTGAGCATTCCATGACTGGTGAGGAACAACATCGTTTACAAAAAAAACACCAACGTCATCATCCTTCGTGCAATAAGATCCATCGACAACGTCATTGCCTCCCAACATCAATATCTTGGTGGCATGTGTTTGGGTACGCCTTTAGTCAATTGGGCCAAGAATGCAATGAACACTCTGTCACTTGATCGACTGTAATGCATACTCTGGCACATCATCTAGACTTGATCAAGCTTACTAACAGGCGACTTTGCCTCTTTTAGCTTCAACATCTTCTCCAGCGCCACGTCAACCTTGACAGTCTCTTCTCTTCCTTGCACTTCATCATCTCTCTGTCTGATATTAACAGCCTGCCCTTCCAACTCATCTTGCCCAACAACTACACCCATGATATCAGCTTTCAACTCGTTCCCAAACTACTTTCTGGCCTATAAACACAACAAAAACTTACCCATGATAAAGTTCCATTGTGCAACCTGGGCATTACGAATCTTCTTCTTGAGTGTATTATCAGACAGATCCGCCTCTGCATATAATCCAGCATCCCAATATTTCTTAGCCACTTGAGTAGCGTATTCCTTGTATGGAGCTGCGACAGGGATAACAACGACTTGTCGAGGAGATAACCAGAATGGCCATTTACCAGCTGTCGATTCAGTGACGATAGCGATGAATCGTTCGATGGATCCGAGAATGGCTCGGTGAATCATGACTGGCCGTTGGAATGCTCCGCCTGCGACTGCAGAACCAGCAACTTGTTCAGGACCGCGGTATTTCAGATCAAATCGTTCCGGCAAATTGAAATCCAGCTAATCGAGAAATCAGTTCTGTTCCCGATCACTCGAGTTGATCCACTCCCAAATGACTCACTTGAATCGTTCCACATTGCCAATGCCGCTTAAGTGCATCGGTCAACTGGAAGTCCAATTTTGGCCCGTAAAACGCCGCATCCTCCTCATTGATATGCCATTTCCCCGGCATCTGCTTCTCAAGCACATCCCGCAAAGTCGCTTCTGCCTTGTTCCACACATTGAGATCTCCAACCCATTTCTTTGGGTTTCTTGTCGACAGACCGACCTTAAAGGTGAAACCGAAAGGCTCGTAAACCGTTTTCAGGAAATCGAATGCGCTGTGCATCTCGGCCTCAACCTGATCAGCAGTGCAGAAAATGTGAGCTGCGAAATCGTCAGTTACATCTCGGGTAGGTCGTCATTATTGTGCTCACCATCATCTTGGATGAATCGTCGGACTCGCGAAAGACCTGAAAGAGCACCGCTGGCTTCATTTCGATGAAGAACGCCAAACTCTGCGAATCGTAGTGGCAATTCTCGATAGGATCGTTCTCGCGAATCAAAGATTACACAGTGACCAGGACAGTTCATTGGCTTGAGAGCGTATTGCTCATCATCCACTTTGAGCTTGAACATGTCTTCGGCATAGTTCTGCCAATGTCCAGATGCTTCCCATAGCTTGGAATTGAAGATATTTGGAGAACCGACTACTCCAAGTCAATACAGGTTCTCGCTCGTCTCGTCTGATTATGCTAACTGACCCTCTGAAAATCCTCGCGCGTGATACTCAGATTTGATGAAAGCAACAAGCGAGTTGTAGATCCTCATACCCATGGGCAAGAAGAATGCGCTTCCAGGACTGAGTTCGCTGAATGTAAATAGCTCCTGCTCTTTGCCAATCCTCCGGTGATCCCGCTTAGCAGCTTCTTCGAGGTATTTCTTGTACTCGGTCATCTGTTTCGAGTCGGGGAAAGACATGCCGTACACTCGCTGGAAGGTATCGTTCTTGGCGTCACCGAGGAAGTAGGACGACGAGTTCTGTATGACAAGTCAGCCAACTGATGTTTCGTGCCCAAGCCAGATGTGTTCCCCACTCACTTTGGTAACTGCCAGAGACTTGATGCGTCCAGTGTGGGGTACGTGTGGTCCGAGACATAGGTCAATCAAGGGTCCACATCTGTAAACTGTCGATGAGGTACCATCTGCAACCTTGTCGTTGATGTAATGCTGCTTGTACTTGTTGTACTGGTCAAATCAGCTCACGAACATCAGCCTTCAGCCAACAGAACAAACCTTGAACATCTCGAGTAGAACCTCCTTTGGTAGCTCGAGTCTCTCAAACGGCTGCTTCTCCTTGACCGCCTTTTTAGCAACGTCTTCAATACCAGCATAATCATCTTGACCAATCGTCCTGCCTTCTGCTAAACTCATATCATAGAAGAAGCCGCCTTCCTCCAATGGAGGTCCGTAGCCGAGACAACACCCATCATATCGCCTCTCACACGCTTCTCCAAGAACGTGTGCAGATGAGTGCCAGAAGACTTGACGAGCTTCGTAGTTGTTATCAGGCGAGTCAAAGTCGAGGAGGGCGAGTCGACAGGATGATTCGAGGGGCCTATTCAGATCCCATAGTTCCTGGTTGTTCACTTTGGCGATGATGATTCTCTCAGCAAGGGATGTGGCGATACCCTTCGCTATTGAGAGAGGTGTCGTTTCCCATGAAGTTCCTTCAATTTCTTTCCCGTCAGGCAGCGTGATAGTGATAGGTTCCCGTGGTTGTTCTGTGCTTTGTTCAGACACGCCGAAGACAGCTGACGAGAACGATTCACTCACCAGATACCCATTTATCATATTTCGCTTTATACTCGTCATAGATCTTGATTCTCTCCGAGAAGAACTCGGGGGGAGGAGATAGCTCCAAAGGCTCAGATTCACCGCTCTTCTTTTCCTTCTTTTCCTTGACTTTACCCTCTTTTGGCTTGCCTTCCTTCGGCGGCTTGGAGCCGTTTGCAGCTGGTGAAGGAGAGGTCAAGTCTTGGGCAGGTGCCGCGGGCTCAGAGATAGAGGTGGTGGGATGAGGAGCAGTAGAGAGTCCTGCTTCGGCGGACATGGCTCTTGATGCAATTCGTTGAAAAGTTGGTAGTGGACGAAAGGGGTTGAGATGCGCGCTAGGCAAAATCGCCGTGCGGAGTTGATTCGAAGGTTGTCTGAGAGAATGTAGGACTGTCGAACGTAAGAAGCGAAGGTGCATGTACGTCCGTTGGACGTATTGATGAATGGATATCGACTCGAGCGATACTTTCTGAAACTCAGCAAATCGGTTTGAGAGCAGCAACGCGCCTAAAACTTTTATCTGCAGAAGAGTCGCATGCCTAACTATTTCGCGTTTATGACTTTCTGTCCAAGTCTGTGTCTCTCGTCAAGGTTCTTGTTTTACCGGTGACAAGATCGCCACGGAAGAAACTGCCAGTATGGCAGACCAATTCTCAGCAGGGGGTAGGACAGTTGTCATTGTCGGTCAAGGGTGAGCTGCCTGTCTCTTCGTCATCTTGCCATGCTGACTGCTGGTTCTTCAGTGGTGTCCAGACTGACATCGACCTGGACACACTAGGGGACGAAGAGATCGCCAATGTCATCCCCGAGTTGCTTGCCGACTATGCTGCTGAAGTGCGAGACTGGACCCTATTAGCTGGCGAGCACTGGCGGCAGGGCAGGATGGAGAGGGTGCAGGATCTGCTGCTTCGAGGAATACAATGTGAGCACTCAATGGAACGCTATTGCTTCTTACAAAAAACTTACCTAGTGTAGTCTTCGGAGGTGGACCTGGGAGGCAATCCGATCCAACTGCCTTAGTCAACCTTCATTCGATGTTAGCGCACGTTCACCTTGCTTTAGCAAGAACAGCTCCTCAGGTCTCCTTACCGCATGCCAGTACGCTCGCTCGTGGTATACATAGAAGGATATTGCTGAAATGTGGTGCAGAGTACGATAAAATAGCCTCTACCATTCGAACCAAGGAATGGCATTACACTGAGGCGACTGTGAATTTGAACGGAGCGGACGCAGCATTCAGAGCATCAGGTGCGGGGCCGGAAGAAGAGCCAGTGGCGCTTGCCATGGGCAAGAGTGCGTGACGTCTTAACATCTTCGGTCCATACTGACGACAGTAGTCATCCTGTATCTTGCTCGAGGGCAGCCCAACGTGGCACATCCTCTGGTAGATCGGTTACTACTTCGACAGCCCAACAACATCATCGCTCTGACTGCCCAGGTATGTCAACCTTTACGGCTTAGCGAACAGGATAGAGGCTGACCTGTGACTGAAGGCTCGCTTACAATTCGCCCGAAGAGCTCATGAGGCAGCATTCGCGACATACCAGAAACTCCTCAGCCTGAATCATGAAATGTCGCCCGACCCTCGAATAGGTCTAGGCCTATGCGCCTGGGTGCTCGGTGACAAAGAAAAGGCTCGGGCAGCATGGGAGAGGGCCCTACAGAGAGTAAGCCAGACATTGCGCGAGTGTAATATCAGCTAATGGTATGGGCTTAGGATCCCCAATCCTGGACATCATTACTTCTTCTTGGACTCGGATCGCTTAACACCGCTCGAGAGCCCTCTGTCCGACAAGAAGAGCGCATTCGCCTCGAAGCTGAAGGAGTCGCTTACGTCCAGAGAGCATTCAAGCTCAACAACAAATCGGCAGCAGCTGCTTTGGCACTTGCGACTGTCTCGGGTCAGGGTGGTCAACTGCCACTTGCGTCTAAACTTGCAGAGCGGGCGATTCAGTATGCGGACAACAAACGGCATAGTATTCTGGCAAATTCTGAGCGTGGACGCCTGGGCTTTGTAGCTGGGGACATTGCGGATGCTGGACCATTTATTGCTGCAGCCAAAAAGGAGGAGGCAGCAGGAGTGAATATCCTGGCCGAATTGACTTTGGGTCAAATCGCCATCAAGAATGGTTAGCTCTCCCATTCTTGAAATACTGCGAAGTTAATGCTTTCCAGGTAACCTGCGAGAAGCCCTGAACTTCATCGAGCAGACTGCAAAACGGCTGAATGGCAAGGGACCTCTCGAATATACGGTATTACATGCATGCCTCCTCGCCTATCCACATCCAGGTATGAAGGACGACGAGCTGGCGAAAAATCGCCTGACAGCCCGTAATATGCTCACCGAGGTACACAACCTCGTCGCCAATGCTTCCACAGAAGAGGATTGGGCTAGGCTTCGGGGAGTTGGCCAGGACGCGGATGTCTTCCTCGACCTGGCCAAGCTATGGCAGGATGAGAGTCTTGACAAGGC
Source organism: Naematelia encephala (assembly GCA_002105065.1). Lineage (NCBI taxonomy): Eukaryota > Fungi > Basidiomycota > Tremellomycetes > Tremellales > Naemateliaceae > Naematelia > Naematelia encephala. The sequence goes on from MCFC01000011.1 coordinate 13,065, forward strand.
CATTGGGGCGTACCAAACAGCCGTGACATGTTCTTCGGATGATGCTGAGGATGGGGCGACAGTAAATACTCGGTCCGTCAGGATATCAAGCAACCTTGGCGCTCTCTTCCAACTGCAGGGGAACGTGGAAACTGCGGAGAGGATGTATCAAGAGGCTTTGCAGAAGCTTGCGCAGGATACAGGGAACGAATCAGAGGTACTCAAGACTGTTCTCGCCTACAATCTTGCTAGAGCATACGAGGAGGAGGGAGATGTTGTTAAAGCTACGCAGTGGTATCGTGATGTCCTCCGACAACATCCAGAGCATATGGAGTGTGAGTCCCTCAGAATTGGCTGTCAAGAATAAGCTGACTTGTCTGAAGCGAAGGTCCGCCTTGCAATGCTAGCCACATCAGCTGGTCGAAACTTTGACGCTCACACACTGCTTAAAGAATGTCTCAAATCGGACGAGTCGAATGTCACTCTTCGCTCGGTGTATTCTAATTTCCTCATTTCTATCGGGTCATATAAGGAGGCGCTGGCATTCACCACCCAAACGCTCAAGTTTGATCGTAATGATCCCGGCACATTCTGCGCTTTGGGCTGGCTACATTTCACCCTCGGTCGAGAAGCGAAAGCGTCTGCCGAAGTCGCCGAACGACCCAAACAGTACGCTCGTAGTGCAGAGGCGTACGAGCGTGCACTCATACTTGATCCCACATGTGCCACGGCTGCACAAGGACTCGCAATCGCCCTTGTTGAGGACACCTTGTCAGCTGGTCCGCACGGTGCGCTTGCGCCTGTCGATGAGGCCAAACATCGTATTCGACTCGCAGGACAGGCATTGTCTGTGTTCAGCCGCATTAGTGATAGTCTTTCCGGAGGAGCGGTGAATGTCAATATGGGTCATTGCTACTTTGCGAGAGGAGAAGAGGAGAAGGCTATCCAAGCTGTGAGTCCTGTTCCACGTGTCTAGTTGGACGGTATGCTTACATGGTCGTAGTACGAGGCAGCTCTTGATTCTTTCCAGGGGAGAAACGTGTCGGTGTTACTATACCTCGCAAGAGCTTGGTATGCGTATGCGAATCGCGAGTCCAACTTCTCTGCAATGTCCAAGGCCTTGTCGTATTGCCAAAAGGTCAGCCATCTATGTCCAAATGCAACCGATTCCTGTGCTTACTGGAATTTTCAGGCTATGCATATCCAACCATCCGACCGAGCGATTCTATACAACATCGCAATGATTCAGCAGAAAGCTGCCGAGATGCTTCTCGCCCTGGATCCGGCAAAACGAACGCTCGAAGAGCTCAACCGGGCATTGGATCAGGCTCAGCAGGCTGCCAAGTGAGTGTAGACTAATTCAAACTGCTGCAAGCGCTTACGATACCCGTGTAGCACTTTCCGAGTCCTTGCAGACGACCGATCAGGTGCTTTGCCATATGATGTCGACTTGGCAGACCAGCGAGCACGATATGGGGATGGTCTGCTGCGAAAAGCGCCTGAACAGATTGCCAGACAGGAGGAGTATGAAGGCCAGGCTGCTGCGCGTGTCGAGGAGGCGAGAAAATTGCGTGCCGCCGAGCAAGAGAGAATCCAGGCCGCCGAGGTATGTTACATCTATCACTGCGCTGTGGGATCGTTCTCTGATGTCTCCGACAGGCTGCACGCCACGCTGAGCTTGCGGCTAAAGCTACTGAGCTTGCTGAGAGACGTCGACAAGCTGCAGAGGAGGCTGAGGCCTTCCAACTCGCCGACGCCCAACGCCGAGCTGAAGAAGAGGCCAAGAGGGCAGCTCAAAGTGAGAAGCGGCGGCGAAAGAAGGAGAAAGGGGACATTGAAAGTGATGCGGAAGGTGAAGAAGGAGGGGAGAAACCTAGAAGGAAACGAAAAGCTCCAAGTGGTGGGAAGAAGAGTCGGAAAATACGGAGTAAGAGTGAAGTGTCAAGTGAGGAGAGTGAGGCAGAGGGATCTGAAGTGGATGATGAGGAGGGTATAAAGCGGGACGAAGATGAAGAAGAAGATATGGCTACCAAGGCGAGAGATACGCTGGCGATGTTGAAAGCGAGAGTAAGCGTCATGTCCTTGTCATCATCGAAAGCAGGAGGAAAGCTGATGGAGATTCAGAAAAAGAATAAGCGGCCATTGGAGGATCGAGATGCAGAGACAGAAGCCGTCACTTCAAATAAACGAGGCAAGCAATTGTGAGTCTTTCCCTTTCTGTTTCCGGACAGTAGAGCAGTAGGAACTGACCTGTGGTCTCAGTAAGTCAAAGGAATATATCGAGGATTCCGACGAGGAGGTCGATGATGCTCCTGATGATAGTGGGATGCAAGTGGACGAACCTGCTGCTCAAGGTGACGGAGATGCTGGATCTGCAGATGGTGAAGAAGCAAATGGACAGGGTGGTGAGGACGAGGACGACTAGACGAGATCCAGGCGGCAAAACTGAAGTAAAGCCATGAAGAGTCTTGTCATGCATCCGTGAATCTAGCATAGTACCAAACTCGTATAGATGGCATCAAGTCAGAAGATCTGCCGAGTCTAAACAGACAAAAAACTGCAAGTTAGTGCAAATTTGCATTGAATACATATACATATGAGACGGTCTTTCTTGACCGAGACGAATGAGGTCGCCATACCGATCGACTCTTCAAAATAATCTCCGCACGGGCTCAATGATGGCGCCGGGCTAATGATACAGATCAGCTTGACTCGTGCACGAACCTGTGTTTTGTGATAAACTTACCTTCTTGACAACTCTAGGTAGAGTCTCTTTCTGCACGATAACTCTCGAGTTCCATTCACCACCAACAGGATTCGCGAATGCCCTCTCGTACTGCGCTTTCGAGGTGTACGGGTAAGGTAGATCTTTGACTAGGAATTGCTCGGCACGCTTATCGTGCCTTTCAGTAATGATGACATTTGCTTTACCGGCATCTTTACGCTGGGTGGGATCGATGCCTGCTGTCTGTACGAGGAATTTGGGATTCATCTTGCGTTTCTTTATTCCCTTGCCGGACCAGGATCCCTAAAGCATATATAAGATTCACTTGGCACCTCATTCTCATAACGTAAGCAACTTACCCAACCAGGAAGAGATGTATCTTCAATCTGAGGAGCGTCCGCCTCGATCTGCTTGGCTTTCTCCTTTTCAAAGTCCTGCTACAAGTCAGTCCCTGCTCAGTCTCCAATGTGCCTTTCTTAGGTACTCACCTCAACGACGTTATCTCCCGCAAATGCTTCGGCTACCAGATCTCTCTGCTTGAAAGCTTTCACCCCGCCAACAGGCATCAACTCGTCTTCGTCCTCACTTGCGTCATCTGCCCTTGCACGCTTGGGCATCTCAAGGGAGATCTCGACTCGCTCGTCTCCAGCATCGTCCTCTTTGCCTTTAGCGGCTTTCTTCAGTGCGCGAGTGGCCTTGGCTTCGGCCGTGTTGGAAGTCAAATTGCGTTTTCGGGAAGGGCCAGCAGATGTAGTCTGGATGAGCCACGGGTTATGACTCGGATCAGGGAGAGGGGATGGCGAGCGCTGTCTTGCATGAACAGGCTGTTGAGAGATCTGATTCGGCTTCATCACGACTCCTGGCGCAGCTGTCTCATCCTGCAATGTCCCATCAGTGACGCTCGACTGTGCATAATAGGGCTTACCGGTTGTGGGCCAGAAAATACCATTCTTCCCTCGCCGAGCTTCAGCATGGCAGGTGTTCCATCCCCATCCCCATCCCCATCCCCATCCTCATCCTCGTCCTCGTCTGCGCTGTTGTCATTTCCAAACAGCTTGATGTCCTGGCGGAGTGTCGCCTCATCCTCCCTCGCTTTCCTTAAATTCCGCTGCTCGGCCTTCTTCATGAACGCCATTTGCAGCAATCCTTTTCCGGAACCTTCATCTTCAGCGTCTCCTGCATCGACTTGAGCGAGCTGATCGAAAGCTCGAGACTTGATCGTGTCTTCATCGGCTTGCTCATCACTTTGCTCATCCTCATCATCGTCTTCGCCGTCACTGCGATCACCATGGATTTTCCGAGTCAACTTCTCCTTCAGGTCCAACATGTCTGCCTTTGCTCTCCTTCTATCCTCGATCTCCGCTCCATCCCCTCCAACATCCTTTGCCCACCTGCTTCTCGCGCCGTGCCGAAGGGTTGCCCTCTCTCGCGCGCGTTCTCGCTCAAACTTCTCTTGATCCTCTTCATTAGCCTCTTCATCCGCCTCTGCTGCTTGGCCGGCCTTTTCAGCACGCTTCCGTGCCAGCTTGCGGAACGTCTTTGATTTGATCTTGGCGACTCGCTTTGATCTCGCCTCGGCTCGGAAAAGGAGCTCTCGCTGTTGACGTAGCTGTGCTCTGCGTTCGGCAATCTCCTCGACGGAGAGGTCCTGACCCTGTAGCGCTTCCTCCTCAGTCTTGGAAACGCCATTGTCGGTGAGGTTTGCCCGATCCAAGAGTGCTTGTACAGCAGATTCGTGCTTGTTCACGGGCTTGAATCCAGCCAGCATCTCTCCAGCAGACTTGACTCCGCCGCGTTCGGTCGCTTGCAGGGGGAAGGACAGGTGCTCGGCTTCCTTGACCCGTTTCATCAGAGTCGCCCACTTTGCACCTTCCTCCTTGGTCTTCTCATACGCTGCTTCTCGGTCGAGACGCTCTTGAGCGGTTGTAGGCAGAGGAGCTGAGAGAACGCCAGAGCGGAGGACCGAGGTTGCGATGTCTTTAGGTTTAGCCTTAGCGGTCAGGAGAGATGCGGATGAGGATGAGAGAGAAGGGTGTGAGGCAATGAGAGAAGCAAGATCCACTTTTGTGTCTGTGACTCATGAGCATGATACCGATACCTGGGAGAGAGAAACATACTGCTCTTTATGCCCAGGTCGCCACCATCTCGGACATTAGGACCCGAGACAACTGGCAACACTCTCCGCTTCTTCTCCTTGCCTGAATCCTCTTCAGCTCCGACTTTGCGCTTCTTGTCTGAAGAAGCAAGTTGGTCAACAAAAGAATCGAGATCCGCAAGTTCGTCGTCGTCTTCATCTCCTGACAGATCGGAAGGGAGTTCAGGTTCGCTATCCTCCAGGTCGTCGTCGTCTTCCTCAGATCCTGAGTCTTGAGTTGACATAGTCTCTTTGTGGCCATTCAGGGCTTGTTGGTCATGCTCCACATCTAGGTCTGACGGTTGATCGTCCTCTGCATCGTCGTCGTCTTCCATGTCATCGTCTTCGTCTTCGTCCAGCGACACATCCCCGTCACTCTCTTCGAGCGAGCCCTCATCATCGTCGTCGGCGTCCAACTTCGCTGCAATCGTAGCCTTCCCAGATTGCTTTGAAGGTTCTTCATCTTCCGAGAGATCCACAGTCAAAGGCTTAGCTGGCTGGAGATTTCCATCAGCTCAATCATTCGGCACGTCCAAACTAAAGCCCACCTTTTTAACGACTTCCTTGGCCTTACCCTTGATTTTCTTCCCCTTACCCTTCTCTAGATCTTTAAACACACCTCCCCATCGCTCTTCATCACTCCCATCCTCTTCCCAAGCCTGATCACTCTCAACCTCACTTTCCTCACTATCGACTTCCCCGGGACCTTCATTGGCAATCATCATTGCCACCTTCCGAATCCTTGCGTTCATATCATTATCGCTTCCCTCATCGTCGTCTCCAGGCCTACGCCTTGGACCTTTACTCTGTTCAATCTCATCTCGAGACAAGGACAGCTGTGCGGCCGAAGTACGATGGTGTTTGGGGAGAGAAGGTTGGAAGGTGTATGCGTTTGTTGGGTCCGTTCTACGTTTGGAAGGTTTCTTTTTGGAAGATGATGACTTGGAAGTGTCTGTCGAGGCTGTGAATGGTCGAGCAGCGCCTCGCATAGGATTACGAGCCATGTTGATGAGGCTCTTTGGATTCAAGAGAGGTGACTGGAAAAGTTGAAAAAAGGTGGAATGGTCCGGTGGAGGCATTATCAGTCAGCTTCCTTGTAAATACCACGTCATACGGGTGCCACAATTGAGTTTGTCGGGTTTTCGGAAGTGAGGAAGGGGGACTCTGCTCGCTGCCTCGGACATCGTTGACACCGTCTTTGAATCATATCATTCAACTACTCTCCCTAGTCATTCCTCGTAAGTTCATTCATTCTCATTGGAGAACACCACGGGGCTACTCAAACTGACACAATCTATATAGACAATGTTGTCCTCTCGTGTAGCTCCTGCTCTCCGTTCTCTCCCACGAGCATCCGTCATTAGATCCGCTCGTCGAGGTTACGCCGATGTTCAAGATGGAAAACTTCAACTCTCTCTTGTTCTTCCTCATCAGGTTAGTAGTAATCACTCCTTTTTGAACTCTTACGTCTTTCACCATTCCTCTTCGAGTTTCCATAATCAGGCGATATCTCCGAGGGACTGTGTCAAATACTAATGATCATGCTTCAGTCTATCTACTCTTCGACAGGTGTCATTCAAGTCAACATCCCTGCCGCTACAGGAGATATGGGTATTCTAGCCAACCACGTTGCCTCGGTCGAGGCGCTAAGACCAGGTGTGATTGAGGTGATTGAGGATTCAGGTAGCAAGAAGTGGTTCGGTGAGTTTATGTGTTTTTTTAGGATCGATCAAAAAGTCTCATTGTTGGGATGGGATTTGGGTCGATCAACAGTCCCAATGTTGGGATTGGAATGGTTTGGTTTGGAAGGGCATGCCGCATCGCAAGCAGATTGCGGATGATCCACAAGTTTTGCGTGGTGGGGAATCTTAAGGACACTGGAGAGTTACTGGCTGGCACTTATCCGGGTTGACTCTAATCCGTGATGAAAAATCCCTTCCGAGCCTGTTCAAAGTCTCCCAGCAACATTCATGAACAGTCGCTAACATCAACATCAACAGCCTCGGCCGGTTTTGCTACTGTCCACAACAACAACACTCTGACTATCAATGCAGTCGAGGCATACCCTCTCGATAAATTCTCTGCAGAGGTATGTCCTCCTTCCTTCTTCTCCAAAACAATCTTATCCAGAACAAGAGCTGACTTTGGCTCTCTCTCTCTTCTTTCTTTCTTTACCTTTCCCGTTCCCTATCTATTTCATTTTCCACCATCTCTATGATTCCATATCCACTCCTTCCACCTCATACTACCAATCACCACCTGATATCCATCAAACACAATCCCAACTCACATCAACAGGCAATCCGTAATGGTCTTGCCGACGCCAACCGACTGCTCTCTTCCTCTGCATCAGAGAAAGAAAAGGCCGAGGCGCGTATTGAAGTTGATGTGTTTGAGGGACTACAAGCTGCTCTTAGCAAGTAGAGTGAGTAGATCCCTAGGGTTCATAGCCTGGCTGGTATATAAGCCAAAGCATGCAAAATTGCATAAATGCATCTCACCTACGGATACATATCACTACATGTCTTATTCGAACCATTCAGGAAAGTTATCTGATCGTACGAGTAACTTCATCATGTCATGTCATCAAACGTATACAGTGTTTATTTACGTATCGTACATTACACATACTTCACCAGCAACTACCAGACATCCAACTATCATCGTCACCACCAAAGGTACTGTATTCCACTTTGCAAACTGTTTCAATCCAATTCGTATACCTCTCTGATGCAACATACCTCTCCACAACAGACCCGCCAAACTGCCTGAAAAGACAAATGAATAAGCGCCAAAATTGGATCCTACGGCCAGAGCAAAGACAGCTCCATACAGTGTTCTATTCGAGACATCACCGCCATTATCTGCTTGCCACTGTTGTAATACTCTTGAAAGTAGGACTGTCGCACCTATGTTGGTCCCAAAGATATCACAACCTATCACACTGATCGTTCCCATGAGCCAGATACTTCCTGCTACGCCAGAGACTTCGATCCAGGCTCCCCACCATATGGCGAATACCCGGATCCAGCCTGTGTATTGGAGCGAGGAGACTAGGATGAACATGCTGAATCCGAATGGGACGAGAGGGAGCGGAAGGCGAGTTATGATGAGCATAGGAGTTGGGAACAGGCGTGCCAGGGGTTGGAATAGAGATGGGATGACAGTGGACAGCTCGTCGGCAGGTGTGAGCGCTGTGGCTTCCATCGGAGGTGATGGACTGCCGTCGACATTCACAGGCGTTGCAGACTTTGAACGGGAGGGAATAACCTCAGTGTGTCGATTTTGAAATACAAGGGAACGCGATGGGCTTTCTGGGTCGATAATATGGCCACCTTGAGTGGTGTTGGGTGTCCGGGAGCCGGAGGGTCCGATGAGTGTACCGTCGTTGTCGCTTTCTTGGGTCTCCGTGGCTTGTAAAGGGGCATTGGCTTCTGCCGAGTCGCCGCCATCGACCACACGACGGTCTGTCTTGTCCGTCGATTCAACCTCCGTGGCCGCAATTCCCCCTGAACGTCTGCTCTTACTATCCTTGACGTCATCTCTCTCCCTTCGCCTGACGACGACATCACGCCAACAATCTCTGATAAGCATGATGATTGCAGCTGGCGCTGTAACAGTCCAAACGCCTTCCACACCGTCGAGTTTACTACCTGCCGACAGACCGACGAGTAAGACGATCGTGACGACAAACAGACCCGCACCGAATATACCTCCCCAAGCATCTTTGAGCGCGCTTTTAGGATCGACTTCCGGAGCTTGGATATTTCCTGGTATCCATTGATCGCCTCTAAACAAGCCATACCGAAGTATCGGGTAGAGAACGACGATAGCAGCAACAGTAGGTAAAGCTGTCCACGCCGAGTAACGTAGGAAACTGAGACCAAAGGCAGATGTCAAGACGAGATTCGTTGGATTTGAAGAAACCAGAAGGGCAGAGACTAGGTTTGCGACTTGGAAGTGTGTGAATAGGTATGCGGTCGGAGGAGAGATGGAGGCGTGAGATGTGAAATAGGCGAGAAAGGGTGTACCGGATAGGACGAGTGGATCGTTTCCTACTATTAGACCTGTCAAGACGAAGAAGCAGTAGAAGGCTGTGTAGAGGGTGGAGCCTGATGTTGAGGAGCGCGCAGCTACGAGATAGGCGAGGTATCGAAGTAGTCCAGTACAGTCGAGAGAGAGAGAAATGTATGCCTGGTTGGTGTTAGACTGATTATGTGGGACGGAAGGGAAAGGACGACGGAGGATCAGGGGGAATAAAGAGTAGTATGAGGAAGAAGATCAAGGGGGAAGGAAGGGGGAGGAGGACGAGGGAGGAGGGGACAAGGGAAGAAGTGGGGGAAGAAGGAAGCGAGCGACAAGGGGACATACGAAAGAGATGAACAAAGTGAGAATATCATAAGGTCTCACACCGTCCGTTCCTACTATCCCATCCCTGACTACAGAACCAGGTATACAAGTAGAAGCGAGAAGCAGTAATACTCCAATCACTGGTATTGTACGTAGATCAAGTGGGAATCGCCAATGATCAGATTCAACTATGGTGTCCTTCTTCTTCTTTTTCTTCTTCTTCTCGATATCGTTAATTCCATCTTGGGTCGTAGTAGTTGTTGGAGTTGAATCGGAAGGATAGAGATCAAGACGGAGGAGTATAATCTTACATGATCTAGAAATGAAATATGGGATTGGGATATAGATTGGGTAAATGACCAATGCGTCTATCGAACGATTGATCAGTTCTCACTGTTATTCTAACCAAAAACAAAAGACTTTATGTTGTCGAGGTACTCATACTTGTAGCTCGTAGTGGACATAGCTAGCCTGATATGCAGAAAAGGAAATCCAAAAAGATCAACTCACTGACAATGAAAAAGACGATAAGAGTAACGATACTCCTTGCGTCAATAGATCGATCAGAACCCACAAGCTGTTGCTGTTGCTGAACCATCTCTCCTCTCCCGTCTGGTTCGTTATCTCCTCTTGAGACGATCAAGATATTCAACAGACATCATTGACATTGATTCGTCTTCTGGGATCGGGATATCACAGTCAAGTCAAATTGCAGAGCCCCTTTGATCAAAAACCATTTGGTCCGACTTGAAAGCGTGCCTGTTCGATTAGATCGCGCCGAGACCCAACACGTGTATGGCCGTATCAAAAGTCGAATTGTTCAACGCCTTTCTTGTATGGTCCCTTCCAAATCAGGTCTTGTTACTTGCAACTAGTATCTATCAGACAGGTAACCAGTTTTTCATCTCTCAAAAAACGGCACTACAATCTCCACACACTCAGACAAGATGACACAAGCGTCAAATAAAGAGCGAAATATCCACCGAGCTTGGGCAAAAGAGATAGATAGCGGTGAAAAAATGCCAGATAGAAAACCCACTATTTGAAAGAGAAAAGAATAGAAAGAGAGAGACAGAGAGAGAAACACAAGAGACAAGAGAAAAGCTGTATGTGGGTATATGTATATATAGAAATTTGAAACGATGAGTAGTAATATATCATGGGACCATGCCAACCTCACCATCTCCATCCCCTTCGTCCATACCAGCAAATGCCAACCAGCTGTCAAAGTTGACATCATTGGTCAGACTTGCAAAGTCGAAATCGTTATCATTCAACAATGAGCTGCCAAAGTCGGTTGAGAGATCCGTCGTCGCAAAGGAGAGCGAGTTGCTGGATGCTGATAGAGATGGGACAGAGCCTGGGTTTGCTGCCGCTTGCGAGTCGGTGGAACCCGCAGGACCGGATCCTGGATTCGGCGTCGCAGCTGATCCTGAGGGTGGTGACGGTGTGAGCCCGGTGGCATTCGCCGGAGGATCAGTCGCAGGGATGGGAATCTGCGCGTTGCTAGGGGAAGGCAGCACAGATTTCGGTGTCGCAGCCTCACGCTAAAATGTCCATTAGTCATCTATTCTTATGAAGTATCATTGCATGACTACTCACAAGCTCGTCCTTTGCAGTCATCTTGGGCGTAGGCATCTTTCCAGGCTTCGGCGTGCTGATGCGCTGCATGCTCGAAGCCGGACTTTGCGGAGGTAACATGGCGCCGCCCTTGCTTTGAGCCCGTTGCATAGCCTGAGCCGCAGTGGTGTTTCGAGGACTGGCAGAGACAGCATTCGCCGGCGAAAGAGCATCGCTCTGGATCATTTGAGGCGTATGTGGCGCGAATCCTTGACCATTCGCCCCAGCCAGCTGCATCGCACGGATCGATTGATCGGCGTGCATCTTCTTCTCATACGCTGTTCGAGCTTCAATCTCTTGCTGCCGACGAAGAGCTTGCAACTGAGACAGGGTCAGCGTTACCATTTAGCGGACGTCCGAGAAGTGGGGCAATGCTCTAATCTCCAATCCAATCCTCGACAGTCAGGTTGGCACTCCCCTGGCTGGCTGGGTCGCGGTTTAAACGAGCCCCAGGCTGCCCTTCTCCGTGCAATGCCCTACATTGACTTGCCCAATGTGTGTGAAGTGAAAGCCAGACTTACCTGCTCATTACCCTGCTGCATCTGCATCGCCGCCATCTGCTGCTGCTGCATTTGATGTTGCTGCTGCATCTGCTGTTGTTGTGCCTGTTGTTGCTGCTGTGCCTGTTGTTGTTGCTGCTGCTGCTGCTGCTGTTGCTGTTGTTGCTGCTGTTGTTGCTGCTGTTGTTGCTGCTGTTGCTGTTGCTGTTGCTGCTGCTGTGGATGCACAAACTGCTGTCCTTGGCCGGGGAACGGTGACGGTGCCGAAGAGCCAGAGTTCCGCCTCATCCGCTTACGTTCAGGAGGAGATTGCCCACGCCCCTCAATCTGCATCGATGGATCGAATGTTGCATTACCGTTCGGGCTACATCGGCGCATCAGCATTTTGTATCGGCAGAACGGGAAGCAACTCACCGTTGCATGCCCGCGTGAGAGCTTGCTGATCGTCCCTGACCCTGGTTCTGCTGTTGCTGGGCCTGTTGCTGTTGCTGCTGCTGCTGCTGTTGCTGCTGCTGCTGCTGCTGCTGCTGCTGTTGTTGCTGCTGTTGCTGTTGTTGCTGCTGTTGCTGTTGTTGCTGTTGCTGAACAGCTTGATGCTGTTGGGCCTGCATCTGCGCTGCCTGAGCGAGCATCTGCTGATGCGCAAACACCTGCTGAGGATGGGCAGGGCTCGAAGCTTGGGTAGCTCCTCCGTTGGCTGCCAATTGCATTGCGCGCCGCTGCGAATCCTGCATGCCCATCCGGTACCGCGCAATCAACCGTTGCTGCAAGAAAAAGCGATCAGCTCTCATTCATTGGCGTCACGCAAAGCTGATACGTACCTTCTCATCTTCTGAGAAGTTGTTGCCATCGCGTCCACCAAGACCAAGCGATTGTGCCGACTGGTGCAGTACAGCCGATTGGTGCATGTTGAGCGGTCCCAGCCCCAGACTCGAGTACATCTGGTTTGCGGCCTGTTGCGCGGCTTGCTGCATCTGTTGTTGCTGTTGCTGTTGTTGCTGCTGATGCTGCAACGCCTGGAGCTGCTGCTGCTGTGGAGGCTGATGTGGTGGCGGCGGCTGAGGATGACCCGCCATCTGCTGATGTGCGTGCGCTTCCGCCAGTGACTGCTGAGCTCGCGCCTGCATCGCCTGGGCAGCTTGAGCCTGAGCAGCGAGCATGTGCTGCTGCTGAGGTGTCATTGGAGGCTGACCGACGGGACTGGGCGCGGTTGACTGTCCCATATATGGTCCACCCGGTTGCTGCTGTTGTTGCGGCGTTGCGACTCGCAACATCGGGTTCGGCTGTCCTGGCCCGCCAGGTTGCTGAGATGGCGCTTGTGGCATACCATTCATAGTCGGCGGGGGCTGACGCAGATTCTTGGCGTGTGGCGAAGGCATAACAGATGGGTGAGGCTGGTGCATCATATGTGGTGATGGTTGCAAGGGCGAGTGACTAGGTCCAGCTTGCGCATTCGGCGCTTGCAAGCCCATGTGTTGCGGCGGCGGTCCTGGCTGGGCCGGTTGAGATCCTGGCTGAGGTACTTGCGCGTACATCGGGTGTCCTTGTCCAGGTTGTGGTGGCCGTTGTGACGGACTACCGACGCCGACGACGCCGCCGACACCAACTCCAACCCCGGGTTGAGCAAATCGTTGTGCTGCCGCTTGTTGCTGCTGCATCAGAGCATGCTGAGCTGCTACTTGTTGGGCGTGCACTTGTTGTTGCTGCATCATTTGCGCCTGAGCGGGTGTCATCCCATTCGCCTGTGCCTGTGCCTGTGCTTGAGCTTGCGCCTGAGCCTGTGCGGCTTGGGCTTGGCGGTAATTGAGCACCTGCTGGGAGGGAATGGGCTGAGGTTGACCGATTTGCTGTTGGAAGGGGGGTGCGGCGTTAGGCTGCTGATAAGAACCGGATAAGGAAAGCTGATTCCGGCTGATCGATTTAAGCCGATTCATTGTCTATGGACGTTAGCACATTCGCGGTGATACTGCAATTAGAACTTACGTCTGCGTAGAGTGCTGGACTAAGAGCTCCTTGTCCTCCTTTGCCCTGCGTAAAGACATCCCAGAAGACACACCACCACCTTGTTATGTAAGCAAGAGTGCACCTGGGTAAATGCATACTCACTCGTGCAATAGCCCATCCTGTTGAACTTGAATCGGCGCTCGTTGATCACCCAGGCCTGCTTCGGCACAAAACTGCGCCGCTGATCCGGGGCAATTATGCTTGAGCATGTAATCGAGAATATACAATTTCAACCTCCCTTGATCAGCTCATTAAAGGACCAGCAGAGCCTGGACTTACAATCCCTCTGTGTCTGAGCGCTGACTACCGCTACTGACCCGACTCATATCAAACGCATCGTGTTGAGCCATAGGCCCTGCTGCAATCCCATTAACACCGGGTTGAGGTTGTTGACCCTGTGGTCCGGCTGCCATCTGGTGTTGCTGTTGTTGTTGCTGCTGTTGCTGTACCTGAAAACCTTGAGGTCGGACGGCAACAGGTCCCTGACCCGGATGTGGTGGTGGCTGTCGCATTTGAGCCGGACTAGGAACAGCAGCGGGATGTTGTGGTGGACCAGCGCCAGGTGGCTGAGGGGCATGTGGATAGTGTTGCGGATGTATAGCTCCCGGACCGCTGACAGGAAAGCCCTGGTGTGCCAAGTGAGGGCTAGGGCCAGGATGATGAGGAGATGGAGGGATGACACCGCGTTGCTGCTGCTGCTGCTGTTGTTGCTGCTGTTGCTGTTGCGCTTGTTGTTGCGCCTGCTGTTGAGCTTGCTGCTGCTGCTGCTGCTGTTGTTGTTGTTGTTGAGCAGCAATCTGCTGCTGCTGCTGCATCTGTATCTGTCGTTGCTGAGCTTGAAGGGCCTGTGCCTGTGCAGATGACATTGGCATGCCGTTCAGGCCCGTTTGAGGTGGCCGAACGTGCGTATTCTGTACAACGGCACCATAGGGGTTGGGGTAGCCCTGCATTTGCAGTGGCATTCCCGAAGGGCCGGGCTGATTCTGCATGTACAGGTGTTGCTGTGGTGGGGCTGGTGAGTGTGTTCGAGCAAGTGATGCTGTGTTCGGCATAGGAGGATGGGGTACAGCCATGGTCTGTGGTAGGGTTGTCAGCTTTCAGCAAAACTTTGCCAGGTGGAGAGGGTCAAGACTGACGAGACACCAGGCGGATCAACCACACCTCGCCGGATCACAAGAAACGAGAACAGTCGGCCGACGAATGATAGATCAAGATCGATATGAGATACCGTAACGGTGCCCAGAGATCGTTCGGGAGTTCCCGCACGGTAGATGTTGCAGTAGATGGATGAAAAAAAAAGCTAAAAACGATCAGATGTGCTCCGGATCTTCGGACTAGATTGGAGATTGAAGTGTAGAAAGAAAGGGTCGGCGAAGTTTGTGTCTGGCCCAACGACCTGCCTCCCTACGCGAGATTGATAACGCGTTGTAAAGAAGCCGTGACGTCGTTTGGTTCGACCGAGTATGGACGATAAGTGAGTGTTTTGCAGAAAGGCTGATGATGAGAAGCGGATCGTGTAGTTTTTGAAGATCAAGGGACGTGCGAGGAGTGTTGAATGGCAAGATAAATTGCAAGGGGGGGGGCAGCGTTGAAGGAAATGGGTTGCCGCTCTGTCCGCGTCTTTGCGAAGCGATGCCCTGTCGTCAAAGGAAGGGTTTGGATATACGGTGTCCGAAAGTCGTTTCGCTTTCGAGGCAGAGCAGTAAAGGTGCACAGCACTCTGTCTCTTGTCGAATGGGATGAAGGATACGTTCAAGGTCTTGCTTGTGTTCAACGAGATCTCGCACAAACGGTTGATATGAAACTCGCGTGTAAAGCCGAGGAACGTAGTATTGGGATGGGACGACTTGACTACCTTGGCTCGTGTCGTCAGTTCTCCGCCAGATCCCCTATTCCTCTCAGAGCCTTGGAGATGACACTGAGCGCGATATCTCTCCAAGTCACCTTGGATCACGTCTTCAAACACTCGCGTCGGCTGTTTCCGCTTCCTTCAAGCTTTTCCTCCTGATCCCTCGACAATCAACAACAACCAAAGCCGCACTTGGTATTCCGCCAGAACGCAATCTATTTTGGCGGCCCGTATATGTCTCCCACCAAGTTGAATAATCGCCAAGAGGGATTCCGAGGTGTGAAGTTGAAGTGAAGGATACTTAAAACCGGGGGAAACGAATTGATTTGAATGGGTAGATAATCTCTCTCGGTCGATCCTGTTTTTCCCCTTTTGCCCCTTGTGATCTCTTCTACCTTTTGCACCACACAATCAACGTCGACGGAGCTCAAGAAATCGACAGCAGCCCGTAGTGCAAGGAAATGAGTTGTAACAAAAGAGGAAAGGAGAAATGCCCAGTGTACGAATTGGCTTGGGAGCGAGTGCTGATACTACTGCTACTGGTTCCTCGCCAAACGCAAAAGAGCCAATTTCAGGGTCCCACTAGACGCTCGTGGGTACGAGCTGCCCCTTGGGTGGAAAAAAAAAAGGTTATTTCCCCGGCAAACGTCGTAAAAAACAACTTGTCATCTACATCTCGTTCATCTCTTTTCTTCCTACATACATGCCCAAGCATCGTATCACCAGCCGAGCAAGTCAGCTTGCATACTTGATCACCAGCGGTGCTATTTTGTGTGAGACCGAGAGATTATCCCGTAGCGTACAGATCACCTCGTCGATCTATCATCTATAAACCAAAAATTACTAAATCCGGTAAAAACACTCAGGGACTAAACGTGGCACAAAATATTCCGACACTACTTCGGATACAGATAATTACTCCAGACAAGTCTATTGTCATGTCTGAATGGGGACCTGAGAGTCAAAGACGATTTTCATTCTCGCTCGCAATGTTACTTTCAGGAAAGATACATCGCGTAGGCCCAAAAGCTTCAACTGATCATTCCTGTCCGACGTCGACTCGGGCCCTGTTCCTAAACATTTCCGGATTGATACTACTAATCGCCTCGAATGCCTCCGAGAGCTCTTCATCTGAAAAGGTTCCGAGAGGATCGTACTTCCTCCCAACAAGCGGAGTCGCTTTCGAAGCCTTCGACTCTGATCCGGTATGCCGGATTGGCAGAGGAGTGCCAGCTTGGTTGACAACGGGTGGGAGAGAGTTCAACCACCATTTCGCTCCGCCACCTTTTGTTCGGGCTTGCGCATGAAGGAAGCGTTCGTGTGCTGCAGTCCGGATATTGTTGAACAGCAGCACAGGTGGTGTTGGCACATCATCTGCTGCCAGCGAGGTATGCGACGCATCATCCTCGTTCTCCGGTCCCAAAACACCACCACCAGTCTTTTCAAGGACTTGGTGGATATCCAGACTCTCACCAGCAGGGATAGGCATGGTATGACTCGGCGTCTCGCAAGTCATAAACACCTCTTTCCGCAACACGTGATCCACATCGACGGCCGAAAAGAATGCAACGCCTTGCGGGACATCGTCGATACCGAGATTGAAACAGAACAGCGCACGAGTCCACGCATTTGCAATCTGCAGAGCGAGTGCGGTACGATATCGATCTTCTTCTTTGGCGAGATAGCGTACTTCATCGTGTACTGAAATGAGATATCTTGCATCGATATTATACTTCTTGATAAGATACTCCATAGAGACGATCAGGAGATGCAGGTAGTCGACACCAGAGGATTGTACCACCCAGTTGATCCTTGAAGGTAGATAGGAAGAGTCTCCTTCGAGAAACGATTTGCTCAGAGCTTTCGTTACTCCGCATCCCAAGGCCGGAGTCGCCGGTCGATCAGAGAGAGCGATAGCTTCCAGCGTGTTGAACAGGAAGCTCTCGGACCCACCATGCCACAACGAAGGAATGACGGCGGGTGGCAATCGTTTATCTCGTGTCGTCTTGTTCCCTTTTGTAGCTTGATATAGGCTTTTTGCTTTCGCTGCCGCAGTCTCCTTTGACAAACTCGGATCACCCTGCATCAGAAGTTGTACAGCATGTTTTTGTCCCGCGCCGTAAATCCGCGAATAGTTGAACACCTTGGCAGCATCTCGCGAAGTCCCCAAGATATTTGCTGTTTTGGAATGTAGGTCGGTTCCGGCGGATTTGGTACCCTCCAGAGTCATCCAACCGATAGCAGTTGCTCCGTGCGTACCAAATTGCGAATCTCCCATGACGCTAGAAATCCACAACTCTTCAGAATCAACATCGGCGCCTACGATCGAATACCCAGGAGGTGCTCGAATCATCGCTTTTAGCTCTGAGCCGACCCGATTCTTCTTGGCATTCGCAGCAGTCAACCAAGTCGATTCGACCGCCCGACGCGTTACCGTCCCCATCGTAATGACTTGGGGTAGAATCATCCCCGACGTAGGCGAATCATATACTACCATCTGATCCATGATTCGTTCCCTGGACGAGATCCAATAGCTACATAGGACGGTCATTTTGATTGCCGTTTCTGCCGCATCGGCCGCAACGACGTCGCCAGCTGCTGCAGCGGCAGATGCCAGCTCGCCCGATTCGATAGATTGCGCAAATGCCTTGGCTAGCGGATTACCCACATTCTTGCCTTCACCGTCTTTGTGAGGTAGTCGAAAGTATACGTATCGACGGAGATCGTCGGCGAAAAGGTCTTCTCTTGGATCGAGCTCGACCTCCTGTCCGCGTGGGACGCTGCTTCCGCTTGATTGCTCCGCCCGGTAGTCCTCCCTCTTCATCCGATACAGCCACTTGTTCTTCTTGCTGTGAAAGAGAGGATACCCTTGCCACTGCAGGCGAAGAAGGAGCGGCGCAACCGTCTTCTTGTGAGTCAGATCAAGCTCGCCAAATGTGACCTTGTCGTTGGTAGCAGGTCGAGTTAGGTCATGATACCATTTTGGCCAAGTCCCATAATCAGGCTTCGGTGTTGTAGATCTTGACCTCGTAGTACCCTGCGCGCCCGAAGCATCCAGCTGTTTCCGCCACGGATCATCCGCTGAGAGTGTGCGCAAATCTTCAAGACAGGTCTTGAGCTCATCTGCTGAGAATTGAGGTGATGCTTCCTTCAACCGGTCGACCAAGTGTGGGTAAGGGCTGGTGATAGACCCGTCCTTCAGCAGTTTCGTCATCCTGGATCCATTCAGCTTGAGCATCCCATTAGCACCCTTAGGGGGTATGCGGAAGAGGGCGTGCGTCTCGAGAATCGAGTCGAGGACGACGTTCTTTCCGCTAGGCTGGATGGGTTCGCCATGGGTTTCAACGTAATCGACTACCTGATCGTGTGGTACCATGAAACACCATCTTTCACCGGTAATATAGATGGCGGGATGGCCATTAAACGACAACCGAAGCACCAGGGGTAACAATGAGCGCTCGCCAGCTCCTGAAAGTAGGGATGTGGGATCCGCCGATAAAGTAATAAACCACTCGGGGTCCTCTTGTACTTCATTCGGTGACTCGATAGATGTCGCGGAACTTTGCGAAGTCCCCAATGATTCCAGAGCGAGAGCATCGTCCAACCTATCTTCGGGCCATCTTGCTTTCTTTGGCGTCCAGTTGAGCTGACTGTGAAATGGATCATCCTCCTTCGGTCCTTCCTTCCTCAGCTTCTCGGCCAATATCTGTAGAGCCTGTCTCATCGCAGCATCCATATGCCTGTAAGTCATTTCGGCATTCTTTAGATACTCAGCCCACGACTCGTTGACGGGAAGAAAAGAGTTCCCCATCGTTAATACCCCGGCAAAGGTTGCTGGATGAGGGCAAGATTCGAGGAAGAGCGGGAATACTTTCCCAAAGACGTCATGCGTGACCTTGACATCGCCGGCACAGTACTTGATCAGAGGGTGTAGTTCATCTCGAATGACCGAGACATGAGTGATATCGTCATCACCAAAACGATTCCGAATCGATTTGTCGACTCGATGACCACAATGCAAGGCAGCCACCTCCGCGAGCGAGTTCATCGACGTGACATCCTCCCAAGTTTTGCTCATCGAAGCAGAAGCGTCATCGTTCGCCAAGTCAAGTTCGCCCAGACTAGCCACTATCTCTTCGGTCCCTTCTTCGGCGGCCGTCTCCTGTAAATCCTCAAGGAACCTTGCTGCGTCGTTGAGTAAGGAGATCTTTTCTTCCTTCTTTCTCTGTCGATATTTAATCCATGCAGGCCGTTGTACGGATGTAATCCCCCTTGTCGCAACGTGTAGCGCCAGAGTATCAAGCCATCGGGTTCCCGAACGCTCCAGATTGTATTCTTCTTTCACCCGAGCACGATCGTAGCCGACATTGTGGCCGATGACGATGCGCTCCTTTGGTGTGCTGAATAGCGGGATGAGATCATGTGGGTGCTGACTTGGTATGCTCGTTTCCCAACGTTCACGTGGGGGCGATGTATGGTCTGGCGGACTTTCGAAAACCGTGGGACAGAGCCACGAATACCAGGCATTGGGAGTTACTGCTGTTGCCAAGACGGGGTATTTTGATAGCTTGTAGCATACTTCGATGTCGAATGACACCATGGTCTCTTCTGAAAGATCCTCCACCTCAGACACACTTCCGTCGGGTCCGTATCGTGTCCAACCAGGACGATCCATCACCCAAGACTCTGGCATTGGTGGAAGCTCCGCTGTGGCGAATTTATGTGCGAGGGTTATGTATGGTTCTGACAGCTCCCGACCGAGCGCATGAAAATGCTCTCGAATGTTACCACCTCGGATCCTGGGCATCTCGAAGTTGATCTCTGGAAGGACTGCGGCACCATTAGGGGACAGACCGTGATCTTGTAGATGGCTTCGCGAGATGTCGAGGAGGGCTTTCGGCGGTTTCGGCAAGGGTTCACCAGGGAAGAGTTGCTTATGCAGAGATGGCGAGAGGAGCTGCACTCCCACAGGATTGCGTCGAAGACCACCTGAAATACTATCAGTGGGAACCTGCCTTCGGGTTAGACTTACCAGGAGACTGGACTTCTTCTGGCTCAATCGCCCGCTCCTTGCCCTTGCCCTTACCCTTCACTTCTCCTTCAACATCCGGTTTGGTAACTTGGGAAGGCCCAGGAGTGGAAACTTGCAGCTTGCTTGGCTTAAGCACTGTACTCCCGCCCAATGTGGGTAAAGCCTTCCGTCTGCTCGTGTCTGAAGTGCCACTCAGCAATGGTTATCACCCAAAACTTACGGCTCGGTCTTGGGTTCTTGACAGGTCGTTCGACTTGCGTGTACTTGAGACGAACTTCATCTGCTGGTACCTCCGGCCTGAATGCCTCCACTTGCTTCCTTGGCGATAAGAATGGTGTCGTACGCGGGACTGCTCGTTTATATATCTGGGCAGGTGCGGCATGACCTTGGGACCTAGTAGTTTGAGATCGGACGATAAGCTGAGGACGACATCGAAGGCGAGCCGGGCGTGTCAACCGGGCAACGTCAACCAGACGCTGCATCGTGTCCTCCTCTCTCTAAATGCCTTGAGATAGATGCGGATGTTATACACAGAAGAAAGGAGATAGAAAGAAATAACTTGAGGATTAGCTCCATTATGTCGTCTTCGGGTATATTCCGGCGAGACGATTTTTTTGGGCTCTCGTCAACATCGTCATTAAATACTCTGCGTTGTCTTTCTTTCGTCGTTCAAGAGCGAAGGATCGCAAGCTCGGTCGACCAGACTCACAAAAGGGGAATAGCATGGGTATATTCTCATGGTTCCAAAAGGTATCGCCGTGGACTCTGCCCAGAATCAAGCTGATTCTCGGTAGTCCGCGGCACCCGACTATGAAACTCTCCTGTCCCGCCTGGCCACAGATATCGATGATGCCAAGACACACCTCTCTGAGATCCGACTGCGCGAGCGACGAGCTCTGCTGCTGGTCAATGCCTATGGTATAGCGTTGTGGGCGGTCTGGGTCGGTCTATGGTGGGTTGGAGGTCTGCCTTTCGGGCTGCTAGGATGGGATGCTAGGGGGAGAAATGCGAAGGTTGTTGGGGGCGCAGGAATAGCAGCGGGACCCATATTGTGAGTCCGCAGATCCCTCAGAGAGGATAAAGGGCTGACACGACATGCATAGCGTTCATTTGCTAAACAGGCTTCTACACCTATACTTTTACCGACAACGCCATTCTGAGGGTTAGTTCCGCCGTTTGGCGTCATCATCATGCTGAAATGTCTCGCAGAATCACACCTGCGCAAGCTCCTAGCTGACCAGCGGAAACAAGTCGAAGAGATCAAGAAGATCACCAATTACGACTCAACGCGCAAGCTGATCGAGCGATACGATGCGGGCGGAGGCATGCCTATGCCTTCCACACCTCCTCAGGGCGGTGGTCCCGAGACACCTTCGCCTACTGGGCGCAGAGGAAAGAAGGGCCAGGTGACACCACAGGGTTCACCGAGGGCGCCAGGACATCTGGCTGGAGCGGGGGGGACTCCCGCTCGTGAGTTCCACGCTTCGCAGTCTGTCCGAAGTGCAACGCTAACGAGAACCAGAAGGACCCGCTACTCCCACTCCGGGTCCCATCCCTGTGCCCGCAGGGATGACTCCGGATCAGGCGGCTGCACTGCATTTCCAGATGCAGGCGATTCAACCTGTCCTTCCCACTCCAGAGAAGAGATGGTACGACCGAATTGTCGATGCTGTCCTTGGCGATGATCCTTGTCAGTGCTGTATCGTGTGCTCTCGCTTGATGTGCTAATGATATGTTTACAGCACAAGCAACAGTGAGCAAATATGCTCTGGTATGTGGCGAATGTTTCCGGCATAATGGGTTAGTGGGAAGCAAATACGAGTGGGAGCGTATGCGTAAGTGGCACGTCTTTGAGGAAGACCTGAATTTGAGCTGACCTATCTCAGAATGGATATGTCCTCGTAAGTTTGATCGACGCCTGAATGAGACTCGCTCTGACTAGTATAGGTTGCAATCACATGAATCCGCCACCTCTTTCACGCTTGAAAGCAGAGCCACCACAAGCGGCCCCACCACAGACTCCATCGTCCTCATCGAATCCCTCTCCAGTCCCCGCTTCACCACTGTCTCGCGCCTCACCCCGACCTCGGCGACAGCTAGGCGAGCGTGGGACTCCGAGATCGTCAAGATTAGGCCAAGAGGTATTCTCAGCATCATCAGCTGCAGACGACGAGGAAAGTGACGAGGAAGTGGGAGATAAGATGGACATAGATGAAGCCAAGTCATAGGCTGCTATATGCATTATTCAGTACATGTGTTATATGTGTTTACAGCAGTGCAAGGAATTCGAATCGGAGCATTTCCGTGCGGTTTTTCCGGAGCACATGATAATCTATGGGTGAAATCGACTCGTAAGCGAGAATGTCGCTGCTAGAGCCGAAGCAAGTGACAAAACACATGCATAAGGGATCTTGACCATGAACAGTGTACATGATATACTGACTTGAATTCGCATTAGATAACTACACCGGCAAAGAGAAAAACAATGTGGACTCGACAACTCATCAATCCTACAGGTCAGACAATTTTGCGGTCACGCCAGCAAGTATTGTAGAACTGACAACGATGCACAGAGGAGGAGATAGAGACATGCACGACTATCCTCGTCGAAGCTCTTGGGTCCAGTACGTCCTGATCCTCCTTCTTTACCTCCACTGGAGTGAGTGATTTCGGGATGAGACTGATAGACGATACACAGACCCGTTCTTGCGCGCTACTGCAGATTGGAACGAAGATGTTATGCGCAAAATCATGCGAGGTAGATTAGAGGTCATGGTCAAAGATGAATGGGCATGGGTCGCAGGGAGTGGAGAGGAAGGTAGCGAGATTGAGGGAGTCACCGTGATAAATGGCAAAGGATATGCGTTTGGCACTTCGTCAGTACGAGCGAGCTCTGGAACGGCCTGTCTCTTTTTTCACGCTGATAAGTGATATAGGAAAACGGTCCCAGAAGGTCCACCAAAGTTCCGTGAACTGATTCGTCCTGAAACAGTAGAATGGCATATCTCAACCGTTCGTTTTCTCGACCTCACACATGTAACCAAATACTGACCAAAGTGCTTGACAGTATGGTCCCTGGTTTACTGACTTTTGCAATCGTGCTTTTCCAGGGGGTACAGCCGCATCTATATGGGTCAACTTACTGGCAGTATCACCTCGAGTGCAGGGCAAAGGACTGGGCAAGGCATTGATAAATGTGCTTGTGGAAGAAGCACGACGAGAACAAGTGCCATTGATACTTGGAACACAGAAACTAGAGAACGTGAGACAGCAATTCCCTCTTGGTTAGGTGTAGCAGCTCACGAGGCGATTGTGTAGGTCAAGTTCTATGAGAAGCACGGTTTCAAAGTCTGTCTCTTCGAGGAGGTCAATCTCAAGGGTGAGATCTGTCCATCTTGGGGTATGATGAGAGACGTAGACTAGGTAGTAAAACTATGACACGGCGCTGCATGTATCAAAAACACTGTATGCGTAGTCTAAACCTGCTAAACAAGTACCAAAACTCAAGTCCCATCACTACTCTTCAGCAAGCCCACTCCTCCTTCTACTGCCAGTGACTGTGCCCGAGCTCCCATTCCTAGCAATGATAGGTTTACTACGCCCAACTGTTGGACCTAAAGCTGGGCTTTTCTTGACTCCATTGCCACTCAGGCTCTTTGCACGTGCTCTCTTCCCTGGTCCCTCATCTTCATACTCTCCCAACTCCATATCCTCATCATCATTCTCTTCTTCATCCTCTACACCCATGAAATCCTCTTCTTCTCCATCTAGCATATCCATCTCTAGCAGATCTTCTCCCTCATCGCCTTTGATCTCGCTATCCACCTCGTCCGGATCACCTAACCCTCTCAGGCGCACAACCTCGGATCGTAGCTTATCAATGTACCCGTCGCGCTTGTCTATCTTGTCGTGTAGGCGGACAATGTACTCGTTGGAAAATCTGAGGAGAGCCACCTTCGATACACCGCGGTTTGGATTGTCATCAGGTACAAGCGACGACTTTGGCAAGAGACGCGGTGCGGAAGATCCTGGGATTGGTTCGCCGGATTCTGGATCGAGTGCCTCGGTGTTGATAGGTGGAAGTAACAATCGGAGTTCATCGAAACCAGCTTTGAGCGAGTCCCGCCGCTTCTGCTCTGCAGCTTTATGTGACGTCTTGCGCGTCTCGCCTTCCGGAAGAGGAAGCAGCTGAGCCGCTGCGGCAGCTTTGAGTGCTATGTGACATGAGCCTCGATCCATTGAGATGACTAGACGACTCACCAGACCTCACGCCAACGCCCGGAGGACGCATTGCTAACGCTCTCTTGCCAGCAGCCGTAGGCACAAGCTTACTAGTCTGTCGCTTCCCGACCGGTGCTGTAACTTTTTGCTTGGCAGGGGCGGGTTTCACTGTCGACTGTCTCCTGGGTGCCTGCACAGGCGTCGAATTGTTCTCCCGATCCGGGATTCCCGTCAGAGGTGCTGATGCGCTTCCGCCAACCAGATTCATCAGACTCGCCGGCGTCATGGGTACAATCCCTTTCGTCTGGCCATTTTGCTGCAACGGGACAGGGGGAGGAGGCATGATCTGACTCAAATCAACTGGACTTGGTGTCGAGCTTGTCGAGAGGTTTTGCTGCATTGCCTGCTGCACCCCACGGTGATCAATGACAGCCGGAGGTAAGAAGCCGCTTCCTGGTATGACAGGCTGAGAATACTTTCCCATGACATTGACGGGCGAATTCGGTAGCGACGTATTAGCCGAAGGTTGGCGCGTATGAGACCGGTGAGTGGGTTTCATCATCGGGCTGGGACGGGTCTTGGAGGGAAGCGGATGACGATGAGGCCCCGCTCCTATGGATGGTCCAGTCGCGGGAGACGAGATCGAATTAGCAGCATTGACACTCGGCGAAGCATAGGTTTGTTGCGTAGGATCTGTCTGGGTAGTGCCATCAAGGTACCCAACGAGTGCTCGAAGGTAGTCAGGATCGGCCATATCTGTGCGGTTTTGAGGCTCAAGGGCGGGAGAGAGAGTTTGATTGGCCCCTCCAGAAGAACCGATGGGGTTCAGAGCGGGAGACGAATACGGATGAGGAGGCCTTTGTCCATGGTTGACTGCTGGTGAATAGCTGTGTCGATGGTTGAAGTGAGCGGCTCTGGAAGATGCTTCCAGTGCTGGCGATGTGAGAGGGGAAAAATACCCTGGCGAAGGTGTAGCACCGACGGAATGATGTCCATTGGTGCCAGGAGTAGTTGCAGGTCTAATTTGTCCATTACTCGAGATGTATGGAGAGGTGTGAGTGGACGCTGCAGCTACGGCGGCAGCGGTATACTGAAGCTGTCGCTGTTGTTCTTGGAGAACCTGGAGCTGCTCCTGGAATTGACGTTGCTGTTCCTGTAATTGTTCAAGAGGACTTTGATTCGAACCGACAAGCTGTCCAGAGGCAGCGTTCATCTGATCGCTGGGGAATGCAGGTGACGTGAACGTAGAGTTCGCCGGTTGTGACAGTGCGGGCGAGAGGAGCGGCAACATGTTGTGGAACTGCGAAGATAGCCTATCAGCCAAATCAGCTCAAAGGAGGAAGAAGCGTACATCCGTGTTAGACTCCAGGCCCTCAGCTCGAGCAAGCATCTCAAGCTCCATGGGACTCATCATGTCAGAACGGTAATGAGGGAACATATCCCCACTCGGTGCTTCGTGTGATCAGCAGACATTCGACAGCAAGAGGTGAAACACACCTGGAGTTAAGACTCCGCGAGCAGCGGCAGAAGAAGCGAGAGCGTTCCACTTTTCTCGCAGCCCGTTGTCATTGGTAGTGTTCTGGTGAGCGTCCAAGCGATTCATGTCCTCGGATCCCTGCATTTGTTGCTGTTGCACAGGCGGTGAGGTCAAGTACATCTGCGCCATGGAATTGTACGACGATAGAGGATTGTTGGGGTCACCGAACAAAAGTGGGGATTGCATATGTATAGCCTCAAGCTACCTTGTCAGTTCGATGCACGATCGTGATGACCCACCTGTTGCTGCAACGTGCCAGCCTGCATGGCATCAAACCCTTCTCCACTCCCGAAGCCTTCCAAATCTGTCAAATCTTCGAAACCAGTCATATTTGAGAATG
This sequence comes from Naematelia encephala, assembly GCA_002105065.1. Lineage (NCBI taxonomy): Eukaryota > Fungi > Basidiomycota > Tremellomycetes > Tremellales > Naemateliaceae > Naematelia > Naematelia encephala. The sequence goes on from MCFC01000011.1 coordinate 39,356, forward strand.
ACTCTTGATGCTGTATAGAATGGTCCACCTCCATCGTATCTCCAGGCTGGTTCCTCGCAGAGGGTTCTCGTCCAGCCGCCTGCTTGATTGTTCGGCCGCGAAGACGGGACCTCCCAGAGTTTGAACGTGTCCGCTGAATTTGACCTCCGTCTAACGAGGTCGAACCTCGTCTTGATCCTGCCGATGATCCACGGGCGGAGGATGCGTAGTTTGAGCTGGGACCTGCCTCTTGCTGGTTTCCATTGGACATTGACGCAGTTTCGAATGTGGGGAATTGAGAGGGAGTAGGCACCTGCGTCGGGGACGTACTGTCGGATTGAGCCGCATCTAGACCCATGAAGGAAAGGAAGTCGACGTTGGACATATCTTGACCGCCTATCGCAGGCGCCGGGCTAGGTAATGCGGACCGCGGAGTTGCCATGTTCGTGCTGCAGGAATAGTTGCAAGGCGATTAGCTGAAAAGATTGCGGTTGGGCTCGGAGGAGAAAACAAAAAGGCGGCTGGCTGGCCTGCCTCTGCTGGGAAATAGATCGAAAGCCCAGCAGAGCCTCTTGTGACTATCTCGAGCGCGATGGTATAATGTATGCAAGCTTGTCTCTGAGTCCGTTGCCGATGTTGTCGATCGAGTCCTCGATTGACGATTTAAAGCCTGATTGGACAGTGTGACCAGGAAGGAGTTGGTAGCCCTAATCAACGGGGACGTGCCCACCGGTTGTGTCGGCGATCAACGGCCTGAGCGTTCCTTTGATTTGGCTATGCACAGTGACGATGACGTCTAGATGGACGTAGCGACAATTTTGAATCCAGCAGTTTGCTACGAGGTTTTGTCGACTTTGGCTGAACGTCGTTGAAAAGACTAAAATGGCTACTTTTGGTGAATTGAGACGAAACCGCCGAACGCTTGCCCTGAAAAAAAAAGAAAAAAACAGGCAGCTTGCCATTCAAAGTTGTTCCGGGCTCCGCCAGGCAGGACAAATCCGATGTTCATGTGGTTTCTGTAGAACTGTGGAAGCCACAGGCAAGACTATATATCTAACACATATATCATGGGAGCGAACCAGTTTCTCTACTCTTTACATCATGACGTCCAACGCTGTTCAATGGGACGAGAAGCTCGATGAGCCATACATTGACATCGTTGCTGTGCCAGGCATACGGCTGACTCCACTTCGGGACGGAGATGAAGCGTCGATAGTGGGCCCTCACTTTTCCTACTCGTGACCCGTGGGGTGGAGTGGGGTCTTGCAGCAGCTGAGCTGACATTCTAGTAGGCCAAACTTCAAAGAGAACCTATGATCGCTGCTCGCATGTATACTATACCGTATGTCTCTACTGTACTGCGATGGGAGCAGAAAACTGATAGAAAGCAGTTCGGACGATTTTGTCAAGAAGAACATGTCCGAAGTTCGGGAAACCATAGAGGCGTTGAAATTCGCCCTGAAGGATCCCGAAACACCACACACGTTCGCATTTGGATATCCATTCCAAAGCATCCGCAATTCGGATGGCGAGGTAATTGGTTTGCTCTCCTTGCGGCCGTTTGAACATGATCCGAGAGGGATATCTAAGGAGCAGATGCTGGCGCTTCCGAGGAAGGAACAGACCTGGATTGTCGGCTATAAGCTACATCCAGCGTATCAAGGCAAGGGAATCATGAGTTCCTCCTTGAAAACAGCCATAGACGAGTGGATCAAGCCTTGGATGGGCGTCGGGCAGCTTACAGCGGTGCGTGGCAAAATTAGTGTAGATGGAGAGTCCGGCTGAAGATGGCAGGGTATCGAGTTGGACAATTTGGCTTCACTGGCGCTCGCAGAACGAGTAGGATTCCGACGCGAATTGGTGATTGACATCCCTTGGACAACTGGAGGGACGAGGAAACTCGCCCATTATCTGAAAGACCTGTAGAGACGTGAGATGCATAGAAGTTAGCAGTTAATTAAAGCACAATTAGTACTCTTGAACGCGAACGGTTTGAGCAATTCTGTGCGGCATATAGATTTTGTTTGTAATTTCAATTCTTAACTCCGCATTAGTATATCGGCTAGTATATCTGCCTCTCATATCTTTGGTTGGCGACGCGGAAGAGAAGGGTTCGATTCCCTTATGCGGAATATCTTTTTTTGGGCGAGCGAGAGCGAGTGGATGATAGTGGGTGTGTCTTTTTGGTAGAGCAATGCATTGGTTAATCAATGCCTAGCTGTCAGGTTCAGCCTGATATTGGGTTCACAGAAGCTAGATGCAGGCAGACTGAGGGATGAGGTTTTTGTGGCAGCACGTTTCATGATTGCACGAGTTGGACCTCTACCAGAATTTTCCATTTTCCATCAAGTACGCTTTTCTTCGAACACTTGGAAAATCCCGTATATATAATTTTCAATTTCATTTGCAGCTTGTATTATCTGTACAAAGTCACAAGTATGGCGTCTGGCTCGAGCTCTAAGCGCCTTTTGTCGGAGGATGAGGATGGACCCGATACGACAATGGAAGCTAAAGCTGAATCGTCTACCGTTCAACCTACTTCAGCGCGTGCGACAACCAAGAAGAAACGTCGAGCTGCAGCATCGCCTGGGATAGTATACATTTCTCGTCTTCCTCCTGGCATGACTCCTCAGAAAGTTCGACATCTCATGGCTCGTTGGGGAGAGATTGGGAAAGTTTACGCTCAACGTCGTGATGGTGAGCCTTCCTCAGTTTTATGTCTCTTCTCTATTTTTACATTGGTCAAATTGGTCCCAAGTCCATGTCTTTTATTTGATTTCTTTCATCATCCTCATTTATATATATATAATAAGCTCTTATACTGATCTTGTCATTAGCCCCAACAGGATACGATCCTTCAGTATCAAACAGCAACAAGAAGAAAAAGGAAAAACATCGTTCTGCAGACTTTACAGAAGCATGGGTTGAATTCCTTGATAAATCAGTTGCGAAAACAATAGCGAACATGTTGAATGCTCAAGTCATCGGTGGCAGACCAGGTGATAGATGGAGAGATGATATTTGGACTATGAAATATCTGAGTGGATTTAAATGGGAGATGTTGGGTGAACAAGTCGGTATGTCATGTCCTATTTTACTTTACTCTGAATATTTCATTCCCTATCCCCCTCGTCCCTTTACTGCGTCTACTCCTCTGTCATTTATCTAGACTTGGACCCATTGAGATCAAGGGGATGGCAGCTAACGCATCTCTTCGTAGCGTATGAACGACAAGCACATCAAAGTCGACTACGTGCCGAGATTGCTAAATCAAAGACTGAGCAGGGCGAGTATCTCAAGAATGTCGAGTTGGCAAGAGTACTCGATAAACGCAGAGCGAAGAAAGGTGGTGAACTCGCTACGCACAAAGAGGGTGACGCAAAGGACTCGATGGATAACAAGGGACGAGATAAGACTTATAAACAGAGACAGGTCGTTGATAAGGCCAGTGGTGGATTCAAAGGTTCTGGAATGGACAGCGTATTGGCCAGTGTATTTGGTTGATTATGCATGTCTGACCTATCGACTATGTCAGGACGCATTATTAGTCGTCAAGACTGCTGCTGCTGCGAGTCTTATATCGTCACTACTAATCCGCTTACATTCACCATCCGAAAGCCTCGCCGAGATAAACAGCCAGACCCGAGACGTTTTTCTCTACAACCTGCAGTATTCTTTCTTCAAGTGCTGCAAAAGCCTGTCTGGCCCTCTCTCGATTCTTGGCCGTCATACCTCCATCCACATCTCCTTGTCCGCCATCCGCCACACGCTCCTCTTCTTCCTCCTCTTTCAACACCGAGTCAGGAATTGGTAATCCGAATCGTTCTTCTAGTAAATGCCGCTTCTTCTCCTGTTTGGCTTCTTGTGTCAAGCCATGATCTGGCGGAAGCGAGACTGCGATTTCGGCTTTGAGCGTCTTTGCCAGATTACGCAGGACAAGTGCTGCGAGAAATGCACAGCCAGTTGGATTCCGCCGATTATCTGAGGGAGTCACGTAGCCCTGGAACGATAGTTTGAATGCCCGTGATAATGGTGGGACTGGTCGAGTAGTGATGACTGGCTGTAATAGGCGTTGAGGTGGGAATGAAGCTTCGATCGTCACGTCGTCAGGGATTGTCGGAGGCTGCGAGAGGGGAAGATGAGTGAGGAGATGAGTGAGGTTAAAAGTTGAATGTTGACATGTCGCCCATGCGCACGAAGCAGGTGTCGGAGAAAGGTGAAATGTTTGCACATGTTGTAACAATTCCACGGGATTCAAACAACCCCGGGGCAAGGAACAACCTCGCCACATGCAATTGAACCTATCACTTTCGTCTGACCCCTTCCTAAAGCCCATCCCGGCAATGACAAACTTGTTGGTTCCAGTTTCGTCTGTCCAGATCTTGGCACTCGCACCGGGAAAAGCGATGGTGACATTTTTTATCACCTCGGAAGCCGACAGAAGCTGTTCAACCGTGCTGGGGTGTGAGAAGAAATTACGGTATGCGTGCCAGAATGTGACTTGAAGGAGTTGGGATGATGCTGAATACGTGAATGTCTCGTGCATCCTACCTGTCAGTGGAGTCACTAGGAAATATACTCACCAATTGATGGATCGTGCGGGCTCCTTCATTGCATACAGCTTTGCTCGAATAGATGGGCTGATATTTGGCGCATGATCTGCTGTCTCGGGGTTCGAAGCCAGCGTTCCAGTCAACCTTAACTGACGCTGGGCTGAATCACGTTCCAACGCCCTGCGCCGACTAGCTGCTTCAGCCTGAGCTGCACCTCCCGCAGGATTGGGCACCGTGACACCCGTGAATGCCGGGGGCGCTTCCCAACTCGCCTGTGTTTGCCGTGCACCATATTCGAGGAGCATGACGATATTCCGGAGATACGCTGCGACGTTGGGATATGAGAGGATCATCCGGGCGTAGGTGGGTTGTTGAGTCAGGGAGATGAGGAGGTCCAGTGTGAGGTCGAGTAATGGTGCGGGAGGTGTCAGAGTGAGCAAGGTGAGCAGGAAGGGTGCCAAGTCGTCTGGGGGTGGTGGAAGAGAAGGCCAGATATAGCCAGATATGATCAGTGGGAGAAGTAGATTGAGGATCCCAAAGTCGCGAGTCTCAACAGCTATGGTTGGCAGTATTGTGCCGAATATCGTCGTCAGGCGAGGTGTAGGCGCAACGTGCGGAAAGATGCTCTGCAGAACCACGAGCAGATGTTGTACAGGCTCTGGATCTCGTAGCAGAACTTCCAGGATAAGCTCGAGAGGTAAAGCAAAGAACCGCGACACGAAGTTGAGAAACGCAGAACGACAGATGAGCTTTATATTTGTGCCAGAGAAGCTGGCATTGCGAAGTACGAGTAGGCTGTTGGTAGCTCGAGCTGTGACATTGGGATCTCGTGTCCATTCAGGTATGATTGCCAGTGCTTCTTTTGCAGCACCTTTTTGACCTTTTCGAGCTTCCAGTAAAGCCGCTTCACGCTCTAGATCCTCCAACCACTTCCTTGGCCATTCGATCAGGGCTCCAAGTGCATCAGGCCATGAATCCAGAGAAAACTGTTCGGGATGATCGAAAGCAGCTACAACTAATCGAGGGAGCGCCCAATCAACCTCGGATTCGATACCAGACCGTAAGGAGAGGAAGAAACGATTTCTAGGTCCTGGTTGAAGTTCGCGTGGGTCGGGCGCGTACGGTGATGGAGCTTTTCGGGGAGCAGTACCGTTTTGGGAGCTTAAAGTGTGAGGCAGAGGGGCCATCGGCCGTCCTGTATGGGCCGGAGTAGCCATGGCAGGCATGACAATGGCTGAGTTATGTTTTCAATAACAATCTTGAGACTTCTGTCGCGTCTCGAGGCTCATGTACACAGAGTGGCCGAGAAAAATGACACGTCATCAAGTCACATCTATCTTTGCAACAGCAGTGACGAAGATGGAATATGCTGGCAGACCGTTCAAACACATTATACACGACATGTAAGCCGGGAACCCAAAGCTCAAGTGAGCATTGGCAAATCTGCAACGGCGAAGGACAGCACCTCTAAATTCGGGTTATGGGTCACTATACAAGACCCGCCTCCTACTCATTCCAGCTTGCAGAAAGACTGCTAGGATGCAGACGCTACGCGTATTATTGCTGTGGTTCTAGGGATCCGATTAGTCGATGCGGCATCATTAGTCGTATCAATGTGTGGTTGCAAGTGACACCGCGTAGTTGAGACACGTCACACGATCATTCTCATATTCTGCATCTCTTACAATGACATTCGACGATTTCGCTAGACTGTGAGTTGATACTCGTATTCGTCGCTTCCCGATTGCGAAATCCAGAGCACCATAGCTCTGCAATTCATCAGCACAATTCGGGCTCTAATCACAGAAGCTTAGACTCACGAGATCATAATACCGCCATTCATAGCCACATTTGCGCCTCCATAGTAGATATATCCTGTGTAATCGGGGATGATGTACTTGAGAATCAGGACGGTCTGGTATATGTCAGTTGTTGTTCATCCAATATGATGATCTAGCAACTGACAAGCGATCCAGCCAAGCCACCCGCCATCAATGCCACGCCAAGAAATAGTACCACTCTTGCACGCCATGCTGCAGGTCCTTCGCTACCCCATGCATCTTGCGCGAAAGCGGATTGTAAGTGCGACTTGTCAAGAAGGGAAGTAACGAGGAAACCAACTGTGCTTTTGTCAGATAAAGGGAGTAGACAACGCCAACGATCGGACAGTGCCAGTCATATGATGATGATATACTTACGGGTAGAACAAATTGCAGGGACCCAGTCGACAAAGCTCATGTGAACCGGCACGACATCGTACGGTGCATCGGGAGGTGGAGTGGCATGGGATGAGAGGGTTGCTGCATCGAAGAGGAGGAAATAGGATAAGGCAAACTGCGGTTATCGAGCGTCAAATGTATATCATTTACAGAGGTAACTGTAGAGACTTACGAGACCCCCAGATAGATAGGTGCCGATAGCTCGGGTCTTTGGACCAACTTCGAACTTGGGGAGAGAGAAGCGGAACACACGGCGTGGGTCGTAGCTTGCCTGATGAGTAGGATCAGCAACAATCCCGCCCGGAGCATCAATGATATCTCGATCATGATTCGGATATCTGCAGATAAGGAATGTACTCACATGTGGTATTGACATGTTGGCTTTGTTGGCTTCAGTCGTCGTCAGAAGTTGAACGATAGCAACAATAGTCAGACGGCAAGGGAGAGCCGGACTCCCCGCGTGCCTAACGTTGTTCATCCTCAGGCAGGCCTTTCCCTTTCTTCTACTTTCCCTTCCATCTTCCTTCGCTTTCCTCCATATATCATGCACAGCAGGAGGCCTTGTCATGTTCGAACAACTCACCTCACGCCTGACATATCTCACTCTGACCAGATTTCTTGATGCCAAGACAGCCTATGACATTCTCGGCGTAAAGTATAGCCTCCGGTATCGAGGCATTACTCCCTCAGCGACGAGCTTTGGACACGCATTATGGTGCAAGGATCGTTCAGACTGACATGACGACCTGACAAGACGCATCAGGGGCAAAGGTAATCGCTGCCGTTTGTACTGAGGACGTTGACGACCAAAGCGCACGTGTAGCGCTAACTCTTCACTATATCACCATGCTGACCGTCGCGAACGCCTGGAACGTTTCTCTCAACTCACCGAGGTATCTTAACGACCATTACATCTGATGTCGTACATAGCATGTATATAGGACGATTGCAACTGTCATAATCCCTCTCATCCCGCTTATTATCCTACGACTCTCTCAGTTTCTCAATTGGCACACGGCACTGGTTGCATTAGTCGACCCTTCTTTCTTCATCTGTACTCACTATTGATCCCGATCTCATTCCTTATCGCTTTCGTTCTGAATCTAAGCCCGTCATCAGCATGTATATCTACAATCACCTCACCGCACTCCTTCCACTGCTCGCCTTGATGGCTCTGCAGAGCTCAGCGCGCCCCTTACAATCACGAGTTAAGCGTGAAGTTCCCCAAGGTATTTGTTTACCCTTTCGCTTTAATAGGATTGTGCTGACACCTCGGTAAGAACACTCTCACGAGCAGTTCCTAACGACTGTTCGAGCCAGTCTCGCCGCCAATAATCCCCTGAGTATTCAAGACCCGTGAATAACCTGTCAGCGAGAGGAGCTTGGCTGATATTTTCAGTGTATTCGGTCTCCTTGGTAACGCTGCTGCAAGTCAAGGTCAAGGACAGGTTACCAATACCGACTGCCTGCAACAAGCTACTGCCGATCAGGCATTCACCAATGCTAAGGCTGCTGACGATGTTGCTGGTATGACGGCTGCTCTGATTTATCGAGCTCTTGAACGCAACACTGGAGCTGTCGGTCAGACTTCCGTATCGTGGTGAGCAGTAGCAGCCCATCATAAAACTCGACCACTGGGGTGCTCACCATCGCTTGTCGATGAATAGTAATGAGACGGCACTTAATCCGGAAATCCAAGCTATCTCTCAACATCAAGACCCGGCCTCTGACGGAGCAGCAGCAACGAACAAAGCTATCACCTTAGCTCTCGCGCAACAGAGTGAGCAACCCCTACAATACTCACTATGCGTGACACTTCTCACTTGTGCCTAAGTTGCAGCTGTTGGTGGTGATGCTCAAGATGCATTGAAAGCTGGCACGTTCGCCCCAGGCCAGATTGGAGATCCGACTGCTGCTGGGAATACCTGTGATGACGCCAATGATCCTACCGGATGTATATTCACCCAGAATTTACTGATTGACGATGCGACGGCGGATGAGATCAATGCGGCTGTTGCGAGTGGAGGATCTGGAGGCGCACCGGCTGTCACCACCGACGCTGCCGTAGTTTCAGCAGCAACGGGTACTTGCTCGGCCGTTACTGTCACGATCACTGCTGGTGCTACGGCGGCTGCTCCGACTGGATCTGCCACTAATGCGAATAGTACAGTGAGCAATCTCTTTCCTGTTGTGGCATTATTCCTGATCATAGACCAGTCCGCTATCGCCCCAGCTGCTACAAATGTCGCATCGACCAGCACTCCAGCTACAGGCATCGACGTAGGACCTTGTAGTGAGTAATTTATACGGCGGTCGAGGTCATCGAGAACTTTAAGCTGATGAATTCCAAGCCGACTTTAGCATGACGTTTGCCGCCGGCCTTGATGGTCGTGCTGCCACTGAATTCTCGTTCGAACCAACCGACCAGGTCAATTTCAACCATGGTACTGCTCTGAATCCCGAAATCATCTCGCAATTCATGTGCGACACATTTGTGAATGCTTGTGGAAAGTCAGCTACTACTCGAGATACTGTGCGCGATCTTAACTCTCTTCTTGACAGTCGACCTGACAGATACATAGTGTAACACTGTCAAGACTACTATAGACGCCCAGCTCACTGCTGGAACTTTGGCCAAGGATCAGACGTATGCTGATGCGTGGTTGTCTGGCGTGAGTCGGTCTGAGCCATGGAGCATTGGAGACTGATGTGAAACATCCATCAAATAGCTCGAGCAAGCCTTCGGAATCACATCGACGTCAACGGGAAGTGGTACTGGAACAGGTATCGATGCAGGATCCGGCGCGAACACGACTGTCGCCACAGCGACAGGAGGAGGCAACTTGAGTGCTGTTTCTTCTGGAGTTGCCACCCCCGCGGACACGACTGTCGCCACCCGGGCTGCCAGTGCGACTGGAGGAGCCAACATTAGCGCAGCTTCTTCTGCAGCCGTCGCCGCCTCGGTAAGTCACCCTCTAGACTCATTCAGTTCAGCTGATAGGTTGTTACTGTAGTCTAGCGTTGGCGGAGCGGGTACGAATGTCCAGGTCTTCACTGGATCACTTAATGGAGTTTTGCCGACGCCCGTATTGGAGGACGATACGGCAGCGCGTCGTAAGTACAGTGTTTTCCACACCTTGCATGATAATACGAGGCCGTACTAATGGAGAATGCAATAGCATTCACGGTTGGCGGCGATACGTTTTTGAACAAGGCAGCAGCTATACAGCGTTCATGTGACCAGCAATTCAACGGATGGTACGTTCTTCCTCCTTCCTGTTTATTGGTCATGAGTGAATGTTGAGCTTACGTCGATAGCGCGAATGCTGCCAACTCGGGTAAGGGGACCAGCTCAGTCTCGGATTGTCAGGCTCAAGAGACGTGAGTTTTCCGAGGACTGAGAAAATATCGTACCATACATCATAATGCGGCAAGAAGCTGATTGACTGTAATTAGGCAATGCCAACAAGCTAACGCTTAACAAGCGGCGCTTGCGGTGGGCGTTATCCACTTGACTGCATATATGCATATATCTTCAAATTTCAGAGTCATGTAAAGAGCCTTTCGAATCAATCAGTGGTCAATATTACAATATGCTTACTCATGAGTTGAAGATGATTGACGGTGTTAGAGCCATGATCTCAAGATGCAAAGTGGTGTCACACGCCATGCCAAAGCTAGTATTAATTGAGTTGTTGTTGTGCTACACGAGAAAGCCATCCATCTAACTCCTGGATCCTCTCATCGCTCTTTCTGCTCTCCTGCCCTTCTCTCCATCTCTCCTTCCCTCATTTGCCTCCTCCTTGCCCGGTCCCTGATTTCAGACGTAGTGCTTCTCCAATCATCTTCCTTCCTTCCTTCGCGCCCTCCTGAACCCCATACATAAATTATGAGTTATACCCACCTAATCGTTCCCTTTTCTTTCCCAGCCCCAATATCCAAACCTCCAACCCAAAACCTTTCTAAACACTTTGGTAAATCAAGTCCAGTCGAAATCGCCTGTCGATCATGACCATCATCGTCGAACCTAGCCCCATTCTCTACGAGAGCAACGAGTAAACGTGGAATGGCAGCTGCTGTGCCGTTTAGAGTATGAGCGAATTTTATACTTGATTCGAGGTCTGAAGGGCGGTATCGGATATGTAGGCGGCGAGATTGGAAATCTGTACAGTTTGATGTTGATGTTATCTATTGATAAGTAGGTCAGTCAACTGGATGAATTGGATACAAGTACAAGATTGTGAAATGGAGAGATAACTCAGATATATGGAGATAATCCAGATAGATAAGAGGTAGAGTAGAAAATAGGAGACGAGATTAAGTAGAGGACAAGTAAAAGATAAGAGATGAAGGGAGGGCGATCAAGCATTGTATGAATGGGATGGGAAAGGTAAAATACTCACCTCGCCCCATTTCCCACGACCAGGCATCCATGCTTCCATATCGTATTTCCTATAAGCTGAAGCACCCAATTCTTCAGTCGGCATATCCAATACCCTTTTATTATGGTCAGTATGAGAAATAGTAGGATGAGATATAAAAACATACCTTACGCTCAAGCCTAAACCATGTGCAATCTCCTTTTGTATCTCTCTGATCTCTTCCATCATAGTCTCACTATCTTGTTCTTCTGAAACTGCAAAGAGCTCGACCTTTGTGAATTCGTGTACCCTATACAAACCCCTTGTATCTTGTCCCCTTGCGCCTGCTTCTGCTCTGAAAGCTTTCCCCACACCAACGACTTTTCGTGGTAATGAGTCTGCCGGTAAGATTTGATTAGCGAATAAAGCGCTCAGAGGTATCTCTGCCGTTCCTGCTAGTTGTAATTCTGGCGCTCCAGGTTCAGTCACGATATGATAATTCTGCGATGCCGACGAAACAAGATCACGAGGTTGAAATCCACATCTCCATGCTATATCTGATCGAATCACATCTGGAGGTGAAACTGGCGTATATCCATGTCGGATAGCTATCGATAGAGCGTAGTTGATCAATGCCATTTCGAGAAGTGCTAATGTCGATTTCAAATAAACCCATGATGAACCTGTTGCTGTCGTAGTAGCATGATGATCTATTAAATCCCATTGAGAAGCCAATCCTAAATGATCTCTCCTTGGTTCTTGTATCTCAGTTGTGCGAGGCCCGAATCGTTCGAGCTCGACTGCATTTTCCTCTGGTCCGATAGGTGTATCTGGATGAGTGAAATTTGGGAGCATAAGTCCAAGTTCGAGCATCTCTGATTCAACAGCAGATAACATGTTCTCGTACTCGCCCACACGAGGTTTGAGTTTCTTCGCTTGCCGTACATGCTCATCACGATCTTGAGCGCTCGTACTGCTTTTAACCAGGTTGGATAGTTCCCGTTGCTTGGCTCGTACAGCATCGAGCTTACGTAGTAGCTCGACTTGAGTGGTACGCAGTCGTTCAAGGTGCGCGATATGGTCTTTGCCTAGCGGTAGTGGGGCACGTCGAAGGATGTGGTTCGTCGTGGTGTGGGACGGAGAGGATAGTAAAGCCGTATAGTCCAGTCGTGGTTTAGGCAGTGAAGAAGGTGCATGTGTCGGTGTTGAGGTTTTCAGAAGGGGAGTGGGCGAAGTTGATGAGGGGGGTTTTGACGACGACGACGATGATGATGATGCTGCTGCTACTGAAGGGGGTTTGGGCGCAGGTGGAGGACTTGTTATTGGGATGATCGGAACTCGAGTAGGCACATGAGTAGCATACCGCCTCGAAGTGATCACGACCCTAGTCGCGGAACGACACCAGACAGCAGCTTCTCCAGCGACGATCATGACTAGCTCTGACTTGACCTTTTAAATGCGATGATCGCAATCTCCAACACGGATGGAGAGTATACAAACTTGCCTAGGCCCAGAGTTGTGGGATAGTTTGGATGCCGTAAAAGCCGTATGAGTTAGTGGGAATTGTCCAAAAGTAAAGATCTGATGATAGATGGTAGGGGATCTGAGGTAGGAAATCGGGTACTCAAAAGTGAAAAACAACGGGAAGGGAGATTTCGTCGTTGAATCAATAATAATTACAGTTTCAGTCTGTACATCTTGTTACTCATCTTTATCCTTTGTGAATCCCAATCGAAACAGCCATTGGGAGGGCATCGTTCCCCTTTGACAGCTACTGCGATTCGAGAGCTGCAAAGGTGTTTCGGTATATGGCATTCTTCACCATGTTCCCGACGTCTCAATACAACCCAGAAGTGTATTCACCTTATCCTTTCCCAGACCAGTCTGCCCATGCAAGTTACCCTCCACAAGATCCATCTATACGCCATACACCTCAACCTCAACCCCCACCACCACCACCTCCTAGCCATTCATACACCTACCATGCACCTCACTGGGACCCACCGTCCCCACCTGTCGATCCGCTTCTCCCTCCTGTTCCAGCTGTCCCGTCCAACTCGAACAACCACTCTCAATCCAACTACGATACATCAGTCTATCACCAGCGTGTCCCTTCACCCGTCACTGTCCCTCCTTTACCCTTACATATCGAATCCGCCTTCTCACCACACCCAGCATGGTCAAATCTGCCTCAAGCCCCAAATAATGGATTCCCTAATGTTGACGCCAACGAGAACCGATGGCAGGCACAACATCTAGAAGAGTGCGGAGGTACCGGTGTCAATGGCTGGGGCACGACCTTGCCGCCGTTATCATCTCTCCCACAAATGCCTTCGGTCGATAAGGGAAAAGGTGTGGATCGCGGTGGTGGTGATTGGGCAGAAGAGTTTGGTAGAGAGGTCAAGCGAGCAAGACAGGACCCAAGTGTCGTCGACAGAGATGTAGCCCTGGTAAGTGTTTATCTCTACCTCATCCTCTTCATCTCTACCTCATCCTCTTTATCTCTACCTCATCCTCTTTATCTCTACCTCATCTTCTTTATCTCTACCTCATCCTCTTTATCTCTACCTCATCCTCTTTATCTCTACCTCATCCTGTTAGTCAAAGGAAGCTAATCACTTGTGTAGCTGCAAACATATTTGACCGAGCTTGTGCATCTCATGTCCCCTTTCGGTACATAACTATACCTTGACCCATATCGTCTTGCTGACTCTAGTCCAGCCGCTACCCCAAGTAATCCAGCCCCTCCGAAGCCCCCACCGTATTTACATACCCACTTCTCCCGCCTCTCTGCCCTGGTCCACTCGACCCTCACCTGCCTCGTACCGAACATCCATACGACTCTGTCGCCCATGTTCACACCGTCTCCAGGGATGGTCAAAGAGCTCACAGCTGCCGAGAAAGAAATGGAGTTGATTCGTAAACGTCGCGACGCCCTTATCGCCAAGGCAGCAACCAAGAGCGGGTTTGACGGCACAGCAAGTGGTGCGAGAGCCAGTATCAGCGGGATAAGTGCGCTTGATGAGAGCGCGTTTAGCTCAATGGGTCATATAGTCGCGCCTGGACGGTGTCATGGCTGTGGTGTCGCTGCAACGCCAGAATGGAGAAGAGGTCCAGACGGTCCAGCGAGTTTGTGCAACTCTTGCGGGGTAAGTTGGTCACTCTGAGTTTTCAGCAAAAAAGCTGATTATCCATTTAGTTGCATTACGCGAAATTGGCAAAGAAGCGCGAGGCAGAAGCGGCAGCTGCAGCGGCCGAGGCGGTGATAAACGGGACCGAGGGATAACAGGAAGTGACGATTTCTTACTCTCTTTAGGCTATGGCGGCCGTTATCGGAGCAGCTCATGAGGTATGGCTCTGGCTCTGGAGATCCCTCAATGTGCGAGTACGTAGGGCATAGCTTGAGCTTGAGCGTGGACCCAACGTACGTGCTCGAGACCTGCTGGTGTGACCATTATAAATTATAATGCTTTATAGTAAGTAGTCTTGGTGGCGAATTGCCGCGCGGAGCGGAGAGTAGCTTGAACTCCGTTTGAAGAATGCCAGGAACGTTCAAAAGTCTGCATCTATATTTTTGCATCTCTCCACATTGAATCTTCTTGTCTTCTATCGTCGTAGAAAAATGGCGAAAGGATCTTCGTCGAAACGAAGAGAGATATCTCCAAGCTCTGATCAAGCTGGACCATCAGCTAAAAGAGCTGTTCAATCACATGACTGGGACAAAGACGATGAAGAGCTTGATCTTGAATCGAGGTTGTTTGGTGCGAAGCGATCAAAGGTCACTAAGAAGAGTATAGAGGAAGAGAAGGAGGAGGATGAGTTGAGGGATTTGGATGATGATGAGGTGAGTAAACTTGACTTGCTTTGATTTTCACCGTCAAGATGAATTGAATTGAATTGGAATCGAGTTAATGGGTGATTGATTAAATAGCTTTTCACATTTGATGCTCCGTTTGCACAAACTTTCGCATCAGATGATTCAGATTTAGAAGATCTAGAGCCTCAACACAGTGTTATAGGAAAACATCGTTCAGGGGTAGTGAATGATGTGGAACAAGGAGAGGAAGACGATGAAGAAGTTGATGATGAAGGTGATGAAGAAATAGTTGATGATGGAGGAGAAGATGGTGCAGAAGGAGAAGACGGTGAAGGAGGACAAGGAGACTCTGAATCAGTCACAATCGAATTACCACCTGATATAATCGACCTACAATCCACTCCATTGAAACAATTGAGCAAGAAAGAAAGACAACGGAGATGTGTATGGGAAGATCCGGCGGATAAAGCAGTAAAAGTCGATTTGGATGCAGAGGCAAGGTTACGAAAACTTGCTACTAAGAAGGCTGGAGGTGGAGGGGTAGTGGATGGAGTTGAATTACAGAGTAGATTGAGGTACCAGTGAGTAGTTATTATTCAACCCTTTTCTCTCCAAATTCAGTATCATCGTCATTATACCTTCCTCTTTGAATACTCTATTCATCACTCCTTCATCCATTCTCCGTTTTTATGTCCCTGTACTCTACGACCCCCACGCTCTATTTGTTCCTCGTCCCTCGCTCCTTGTTCTTCGTTCCTCGCTCCTAGTTCTTCGTTCCTCGCTTCTTGTTCTTTTCTTATCCTCTTTCCTGGAGTCGAGCCCATCACCTGACACTCTCGATAGATTCGAAAAACTGCATCCTCAACCAGATTGGGCCAAAGGTCGAATTCAACTGGGTACACCCTCACTCACATCACTCCTAAGCACGACGGCGTCCTTCATCCAGCCTAAATCAAAGAAATCAGGGCACAACGCTCCCTTGCCTCAGGGAACTATCGATATCCAGCGTCTAAGGGATGTGAATTTCCAGAACCCCACTACGGGCAAGCTCGAGGCGCAAGGGGCGGGAGGTGGTGTAGTGGACGTCGCTTGGCATCCTGGGAAAAGAGTGCCAGTTTGTGTCGTTGCTGGTGGTGATCGTCGTGTCCGTTTCTTCAATGTGAGTGATTCATATGTTCTTCGTCTGTGGACACATCCAACTGCAAGTCCTCGTCGAAGAGGCTTGACTCTGGGCTTTGATATCCAGGTTCCTGCTGAGAAGAGCCTTGACTTTCCGGACCGTATTAGCCAAGTCGTTATCAAGAATTATGGCTAACGATACAGGTCGACGGGCACACGAACCCATCCTTGATGACAATCCACATGCCATCACTACCTCTCCAACGAGCGACATTCCACCCCACAGGCTCAAGTATCCTATTCACTGGCCCTCGACCGTTCTACTACACCTATGACCTGGCTTCAGCACGATGTCTACGCTCATCGCGCAACCTGTTCGGCTCCCAACCATCCCCTACCTCACCGAACTCACTGACGCGTCATGCTTTCTCCCCCGACGGTACGCTGTTGGCCGTCGCTGGCCTGCGAGGCAACGTCAGTGTTCTGGACTGGAACAATGTCGGATCCGGAGCGGTCGTTGCCGAGCTCAAATCCGGTCGAGGTGGCTCCACGGTCGATATGATCTGGAATGCAACCGGGACGGAGTTGATGGTCCTTGGTGGACGCGGAGGATGTGACGTCGATGTTTGGAATGTGCGTGAACGTAGGGTCGTGCGAAAGTGGACAGACGAACGTGCTTGGGGAGGATCAATCATGCGCAAAGCGAGCGATTCGTCAAAGGTCGCCATTGGGTGAGTTTTGTTTGCTGTCCTAGCCTTATCATGGCATACTTTGTCGTCGTCTTGCCATAGTTTACTTTGATTCTTGTCGTACTTGATATTTCTCAGCTTGATATAATTTCTTCGACTCATGGTTCAGTCTGTGCTCGTGCTGATCTTTTGTGCTTTTTTAGATCATCAACAGGAATAGTCAATCTATACCAGACCTCCTCACTCAAAGCCGATCGACCGGGGCTTAATGCAACTAGCATCCCACATATCAAGCCGGAACCGATAAAGAGCCTTGAACACTTGACCACGCGTATTGATTCACTCGCCTTCCATCCTGCAGGAGAGACAATGGTGGTTGCAAGTGGAGAGAAGAAGGGTGCATTGAAAATGGTTAGTTGCTCGTATGAAAAACTTCGACACCATGAGTGTGTATGTATGTGAAAGAGAGAGAGAGAGTGGGGGCAAGTTAGACTGCGAATGGGTGTGAGGGGGGGGAGGGCGAGGGGGAGAGAGTCGTAGTCCAAAATGAGAGAGAACGAGACGCTGATATGGGTTTTGATCTAGTATCACGTACCATCAGCTACTGCTTTCTCTAATTGGCCGACACAACAGACTCCTCTTGGGCGAATCACGTCTGTAGGATTCTCTTCAGGAGGCGAATACTTGTCCGTGGGTAATACAAAGGGACAAGTATTATTGTTCAGTATTAAACATTATGCCAATGCATAGATTAGTGTTGAGCGATCATAGTAGACATAGTCACTGGATCAGAGGAGGGCAACGTAGGCAGAGTGCTCAGAGTGGAGGCGATGGAAGGCGAGGAGAGGAGGGAAGGAAGGGAGGGGAGGAGGGAAGGGAAGGAGGGAAGGAGGGAAGGAGGGAAGGAGGGAAGGAGGGAAGGAGGGAAGGAGGGAAGGAGGGAAGGAGGGAAGTAGGGAAGGAGGGAAGGAGGGAAGTAGGGAAGGAGGGAAGGAGGAAGGAGGGAAGGAGGGAAGGAGGGAAGGAGGGAAGGAGGGAAGGAGGGAAGGAGGGAAGGAGGGAAGGAGGGAAGGAGGGAAGGAGGGAAGGAGGGAAGGAGGGAAGGAGGGAAGGAGGGAAGGAGGGAAGGAGGAGAGGAGAGAGGGAAGGAGAGAGGGAAGGCAGGGAAGATTTCGTACAGCCTTTGTACTCATCTGCATATACATTGTGTTCATTCGACAAGGTCGACGACGACTCAATAGTAAATTAACAGTGCAAAGAGCATATAGTCATAGATCTACCAAGTGAGCTATGCAGAGAGTATACATAGACCTAATGTGTATAAATCACGGTATGAAATATGAGCGCGAAAATGACATGTTGACAGGTTGAATGAAAAGGTCCATTTAAAACGAATCCAATCATTTCGACTTGGGCGATTACTATCAAAGCATCGCTGCAGCGCCGCCACCCACGACGAGCATCATTGCACCTCCAATGGTGATCGACATGAATCCTCCACCCATACCCATACCGATACTTTTTCCAGCCGAACTTATCGACTGACTAGCCTTGGCAGCACTAAGACTAACACCTGCACTTGCACTAGTACTGGTA
This sequence comes from Naematelia encephala, assembly GCA_002105065.1. Taxonomy (NCBI): domain Eukaryota; kingdom Fungi; phylum Basidiomycota; class Tremellomycetes; order Tremellales; family Naemateliaceae; genus Naematelia; species Naematelia encephala. The sequence continues at coordinate 57,689 of MCFC01000011.1, forward strand.
CTGGCAGTAGAAGCAGAAGCAGTTGTTGTCGACTGTGCATCATCCGAATTGTAAAGAGTCATTCCAGAGGTCGAAGGTATTGATGAGGAAGCTACAGTAGAAGGAGCTACGAGTGTAGCTGCGTCGGAAGTCTCTGAAGAGGTAGTAGAGTTGGATGTGGAAGTCGAGTCGGAATCGGAACTGGTGGCTAGGATTCCAGTACCCCAGTTGACGGAAACTCCATTGTATACTGTTGTGTTTGTCGGTTCCGTCGTGCTGCCGTCTGAAGCTGCGATGGTGAATCTCGTTGTCCATGTAAGGTTTGTCAAGTCGCCTCCGTTTGAACTAAGAGTATGAAATGTCAGCGATGCGCGCCGCCCAGTCAAGGGAGAAGGAGATTGGGAAGGGGGGGGGACAGAAGGAAAGGCTCGAATGGAATGGAATCGAATCGGGGGAGGGGAGCGGAAGAGAACGCTCAGGTTGAGGAAGTCATATCATATCATGTAGGAAGATTGTTGAGAAAGGATACGAGAACATGAACAACTCACAATTGGAGAAAGTAAATCTCAGCATTAGGCGTGACATCAGGTGCGACAAACGATAAAGAAGTGGTAGTAGTTCCATCGATACCCTGACCAAGAGCTATAATTCAACAAGTCAGCTGAATCAATATAGAGTAGATCCAACAGAGTTCGATATCCCACTCTGATATTTTCCAAGGGGAAAAGGGAAAAGGAAATGCAACTCAAAGTCAAGAAACTCACTACTAAGCGCAATCATCTGGTAATTATCTCCAGTCATGAGTTGACAAGTAACGTCAGTCCAAGTCCCAGTAGTATCAACATCCCAAAGAGCTTGGATCGTGTCTCCTACTTTGACTGTCGTCGTACTGTCGGGAGATGTTGGGGTGATTATGCTTTGTCCCAAAGGAAGAGTAAGGAGGAGGAGTAGGGAGGAGAGTGAGGTGAGTTTTGAGAGCATTTTTTGGGGTTTCTGTTCTTTTCTTAGTATTCAGTGTGATTGATCGTTGGTGGTTGGTGGTTGGTGGTTGGTGATTGGTGATTGGTAGTTGGTCGTTGGTAATGTCTTTGTTTAGGACGCAAGTCGTCGTTGAGGATCAAGTGAGGATTAAAAGTAGTCCAAGCGAGAGAGAAAAGGGATCGAAGAGACGTTAGACGGGCCTTTGCAAAGAATGACAGTGTTTTATGTTTTCGCGTCAAAGCAAAGAGAGTATGAGTATGAGTATGGAGGAGTTGGATGACAAGAGAGATGAGAGGAAAGAAAAACGAGATGAGATGAATCACAAACCTCCTCCTTCCTCCCCTTCCCTCCCCCTTTGTACGCACATTTTCTCATCCGATGGCTCTGCAAGCTCGGATCTCCAGCTCGGTCAAAAACATCGTGCCTTGGGGTTTTTTTTTATTTTCCTTTCATCACGACGTGACTCAATAGACAATGCATAGAATGTAACATCATTAGTATTATAATATCATCACTCTTGTCTTCTCACTCTATAGTAGGAATGGAATAACGTTGATCATGTGAATATAGACTAGCAGGATCGACCGCAGCAGGAACGTTGAATCGAAGAAACAAGAAGAAAAAAAAAAAAACAGGGGTAGGAGAAAAAAACACACGCGTCGCCGTCCCCGCAACGTGGCACCGCTGTACCGCTTTATATCCGTGAACTTGGGAGATACATGCTACCATCTAAGACGAAAGGTACGGCATATGCATGCAGAATCTCTCCATCCAGCACTAATCATCCATGGCCCACTTGCTCTTTGCAAGTCCTCCTTCCAGCTTGTTCTTCTTCCCTTCCTCTGCCGCAAATTTACCTCGACCCTTACGTACCACGCCATCATCTTCCCGCGGTGGAGTAGGACTGATGTCGCGTCCAGAGCGAGGAGGAGGGGAATCACTTGGGCTTCTCCTTCGCCTTGGGGGAGGACTATCACTGGGGCTTCGCCTCCTTCTTGGTGGTGGACTATCGCTAGGGCTCCTCTTTCGTCGTTTAGGCGGACTGTTACTAGGGCTCCTCTTTCTTCTTTTAGGCGGACTATCACTGGGGCTCCTCTTACGTCTTTTGGGCGGACTATCGCTAGGACTTCTCTGTCTTCTCGGGGGTGGACTCTCAACCACGCGTGTCCTCTTGGGCGGCGGGCTGGGGCTTGCAACTCTCCTCCTAGGGGGTGTACTGCCCTCTCGAGCACCACGACGAGGCGGGGTGACAGTAGGTGATCGCGACCTGGTCTCACTCGGCGTATCGTCCTTTGCCCGCCGAGGAGCTGGAGACGGCGATCTACCACGTCGCGCAGGAGGCGTGTCATCGCGCCTGTCTCGTCGGCGAGGAGGAGTAGCGCTGAGACTTGGCGATCTACGCCGGCGGGGTGGAGGAGAAGCATCTCGTCGGCGAACAGCAGGCGAAGGAGACCGTCTACGTGGAGGGGGCGGAGAGACATCTCGGCGACGGGGTGGTGGTGATGGTGATCTTCTGCGTGGAGGCGGAGGTGATCGACGGCGAGGAGAAGGAGATCTGCGACGATATCCTCGACCAGGTGGAGACCTGCTCCTGCTCCTCGGTCGACCTTGACCACCACGATTCCCATACCCTTGGTCTCGAGACGGAGGAGGTTCGAAACGCCTGGGAGGACCTCGACGGTATCCGTCGTCGCGATCCCTATTGTTACCAGGGGGTCCACGCTGACCTCCAGGTCGAGGTGGTAGCGCCGAGCGATTATCCTGTACCTTGTAAGCTTTGCATCACACACCTGCGGCCAACTCACTGGTCGATCAAAAGAGTCACTCGCAGAGGGACGTCCAGCCCGACTCTCCTGCTCCTGCCTATCAGTGATCTGCTTCTTCTCCAGCTCGGCTTTCTTCGCAGCGATAAACTGCAGTCTCGTCAGCTAAATCTTCCTGCTTACACGTGGAGGATTCAGCTGACCTCTGCGGGAACGCCTCCCACAGTGTTTTGGGCAGATAAGAGTAGATTCCATAATGCTTCCATGAACGCAGCAGCACCGTATTTGTCCATGAAACCGAGTAGCGAGACCTGCATTTTCTTTGGATCCGGGTTCTGTGGTAGCGTATCAGCATCGCTTCATGAGGCGCATCGAGGAACAGTCACTTACCGGCTTCTCCTTGTCCTCTAACATACCATACACGTACTCCACAACCACATCATCTTCAAACCTGATCAACTCTGTGATCTTCTGTGCGATCCACGGTCGAAGCACCGATAGGTTGACTTTTCGAAGGTCCACCTAGGTGAGTCAGCGGGAAGTTCATCTCGATCATCTTCTATTCGTGCGAGTCCAGCGAGAACGCAGCAGATTGAGGAAAGACAGAAAATATACGCAGTTTCAAAACATACTTTTTCATTGAATGATTTCGGGAATTTAGTGGCTTTCACAGCAGCCGCTTCTTTGTCCTTGAACCTCTAAAAGAAACACACATCAGTACACGACGGCATTACATGAGATAAACGAGCCCTACAGTATCTTGGTTGGCGTTGGTGCCTCGAAGTCCTATCACGGGATGTAAGCGACACAAGAAGTTTCATCCATCATGTGCATGGGGAGTCCAGCTCATGGAGACTCACCAACATCTGCCATTTTGTAAAGCTGAGCAGTCTCGATTGAGAGTCGAGTGTGGAAGAGTACCAAAGAAAGCGCTTCACTTGCCCGTCCGTGCTCGAGTGCTTGTCTTTCTTAAAGGGTAGGATAAAATAACGCGAAACTCCCAACCTCCACTTTGGCTGAACGCTTTTTTGAATCTTTCGGTTAGTCTCCAACAGCAAAGCTCTATTCAATTCTTACACGCACCAAATATGACTGTTCCTACTGAAGATGCAGCGGCGACAGCTCGTCCAGAAACGTCAATCAGTGCTAGACCTGATAATCGTTCCGGTATCGCTCGTATCAAAGCAGAGTATGTCGTTTCCTAACCCCTCTCTTGTTCGCTGTTGTCCGCTCTAACCGCTTTTATAGGTATTTGATTAATTCTACACCTACAGTCGAAACAGCTTCTTCATCAGCCCTTAACGATTCCAATGGACACTTAAATGGGACAGAAGATGACGCTGCTGAATCCCGAGGAGCTACCGATCAACGTTCGGCCAAACGTCAAAAGACCCGTGGGCAGAATAAATCACGTACATTCGGACATGTTCAAGAATCGAATATCCGCATGTGTAGACGATGGGAGCACGGAGAATGTCAACATGGAGAAGCATGTAAATTCGCTCATTCATGGGATGGTTACTTCGCTGTGAAACCCGTTGATCTGAGGTGGACTACTTCAGAAGCGCAGTTGGCTGGACAACGGGTAATAGGTGGAGAAGATGAGGTTGGGAAAACATTGGATCTAGGGACTAAATGTCCCGTCAAGGAAGATGTCGGATATTGCCCTTTCGGCTGGAGGTGTCGCTACCTTGGTGGACATGTTAAACGACTTGATGCCGATAGTGAGAGTCAAGGTCAAAGTCAAGGTCAACGTCAGAAAAGTCGTATAGGAGCTTGGGAGTTAGAGGGACAGGAAGAAGATAGGGATAATCAATGGAGGAGAGGTGAAACCAATTGGCCTAATATGAAAGTCATTAATTCTCTCAAGAATTTCTCAGTAAGTCATTATTACCACTTCTCTTTGTTTCTACTCTCTACCCCACCGAAATTTTGACTCTACTCTACGAAATTTGGGATGCCTCGATTATTGTACTATGGACGAGGGCATGGAAGCTGAATACTTTTTCTGAATAGTACGAATACCCATTCTCTGAGAAATACCTACACAAGATCGAACCTCATAGAGATCCACGATTGACAAAACGACCTCAAGTAGTAAAGGCCGGTATCACTGATGAGGAATCGGCATTGAATGCAGCAGACGAAGAGGCCGCAATGAACGGTGTTGTCCCAGGGGAAATTGAGGCCATGGATGTACCTCTTCGACCTGAGGAGAAGAGAAGACTCAATTGGGACAACGGGCTTTACTTGGCCCCTCTCACAACTGTTGGAAATCTCGTATGTCCCGTTGTTTCCACCATTTCCCACATCCTTGCTACCCCTCATTCTTTACCACCTCTCATCGTGGGTGACCCCTAATTATTTACTACCACTCATCGTGGGCGACCCCTCACTCTTTATCACCTCATCGTATCAAATACCACCCTTCACTCTTACCCTTTCCTGCCCCTCATGCTTTACTCATCTGACCAGCCATTTCGACGATTATGCACATATTACGGCGCGACTATCACATGTTCCGAGATGGCCCTCGCGCAGCCTTTGACGGTGGGACACGGGGAAGAATGGGCTCTTGTCCGGAGACATCAGAGCGAAAAGATGTTTGGTGTCCAGCTCGCTGGAGGGTACGCCAATAAGATGGTGCCAGCTGCAGAAATCATTGGCAGGGAGTTGAGAGGTGGAGTAGATTTTGTGGATATCAACTTGGTGAGCTAAGCTCTCATCGCTCGTCGGATTAGAAGCTCACAGTACATAGGGATGCCCGATCGATCTGGTATTCAACCAAGGGGCAGGTTCGGCTTGTGAGTGTCTATATCTGGCTTATCAATTCAATGTATTAGAGCTGATTGGGACCAGTGATGGATGCGCCTGGAAGGTTGGGAAAGATCCTGATAGGAATGAATAGAGCTCTTGGAGAAAGTGAGTCTGTCGCAACGTGACAGTACTGCAAGCGCTAAGACAACTTTCAGTCCCTCTTACAGTCAAATTCGTCAGTAATTCGTCGGCGTGCCAATGTCGTATTCTGATATCATTCAATAGCGGACCGGCGTTGCTAACGGCAAGCCCAATGCCCATAAACTCATCCCGAAATTCGCCACCGAGTGGGGAGCCAGCGCGATGACGGTCAGCTTCCATCTTACCTAGACGCACAACAAGCTGACTGGATACCCCTTTTAGCTACACGGCCGTTCCCGTCAACAACGATATTCCAAGCTCGCCGACTGGGCGTACATCAAGCAATGCGCAACGACATTGCGCGAGTCGCTTGCCGATGCCGGTATGTCGCCGGTCCCCATATTCGGAAACGGCGACTGTTTCTCTGCAGAACAATATCACAAGGAGAAAGAGGCGAGCGGTGTAGATGGGATCATGGTTGCTCGTGGAGCGCTGATAAAACCTTGGATCTTTACTGAGATATCGGAACGAAGAGAGTGGGATATTTCTGCAGTGGAGAGATTAGATGGGATTCGAAAGGTGTGTATCTGATGTCTGTCCTTTGCTACCTTGCCACTCTTTTCTACCTTCCCTCTCCTTTCTGTACTCCCACTGTTTTCTATTTTTCCATTCTATTTCTATCTGCCCGCATAACCATAACCTAATCGACTAACGCGAACCTCAACAGTATGCCGAGTTTGGTCTCTCACACTGGGGTTCAGATACTCAAGGAATAGCAACAACACGTCGATTCCTATGCGAAGCACTATCATTCCAACATCGATATATCCCTATCGGACTCCTCGAGCGTCTCCCTGCACAGATGAATGAACGACCACCAGCTTATCGAGGTCGAAGTGAGCTTGAAACGCTGCTTGGTAGTCCGTTTGCGGGTGACTGGGTCAAGATCAGTGAGATGTTTTTGGGCAAGGTAGAAGATGGATTTAGGTTCGTTCCGAAACATAAGAGTAATGCGTATGGTGGGGAAGAAGCGCAAGGATGAGCAGCATATATTTGGGACTCGCACATATCACTATGCATTGCTATGTACGCACGGGGTTTGATAATCCTTTTACCCCAAAGCCACGTCAGCGGTGGACGGGCTCAGACTTTTGAGTGGAGGGCGATCACTTTGTTTTGCCTTGCTGCGTGACAAGTCCAGCTGTACCTAGTATCAAAAACACAAACGATCAACGATGACAACAGCTGCAGGCCCTTCCAAAGCAGCTTTATACACCACTCACCTCCGGAATGATCTTTTTCCGGCAATACAAGCTGCTCGAGAAGGGATCGCTCGTCTAGAATGGGATATCTCTGAATAGTTTGTTTCTTTGGTTTCCCTCCTCGTCTGACCCTTGCGGTCCCGGATTAGCTGATTGCTGAGCTGAACATGATATAGTAAGGATGTAATTTCGCGCCTTGCAAATGTCAGATTACGATCAACGACAGAGCCTGAAGAGACTTTAACAGAGCTTGGAGGAGGTATTTGGGTAGATGCACGAATGTACGTCTTGTCCTTCTATAGTGAATCCAAAAAGCAAAACACTTCGTGAATCCAGAAGAGAAAAAACACGGAGTATGGACAGAGAAGAATAGGGACTGACGTTGATTTTTTTGGGAAATAGACAAGATACAAGTTCAGTCACACTTGATATAGGCTTGGATATACATATGGAGCTCTCAGTGCAAGATGCTATTGCATACTCTACAAAGCGGATAAGTGTGCTGGAAAAGTAAGTTTTCTTTCTCTTTGTTTCCTCTTCCAGGAAGAAGCTGGAGGAGAATGTCTTATGCTTGTCTTCTGCTTGTCTTTTGATTCTTTTCTGGTTGTCTTCTCTTCTGCTTGTCTTCTGGTTGTTCTCTGCTTGTCTTCTGTAGCATTTCAGGGCGGAAAAAAAAATAGGGTTAATGCTGAAGATACTTGTTCAGGAAGAAAGATGTGTTAACGAAACGGATGGAGGGACTTGAATGGCAGGTTGAGCAGGTGAGTAACAATCGATCTGATGCAATGTGAACGTGCATGAGAGATACCTGGCTGATACATATGGTAGTTCAATGGGGCGATTGCTCAGGCAGACAATGGAGTGCATGAATCTGTCAGATAAATCCAACAGCGTGAGCGATAATCTCGAAACCACCAGGCAAGGAAGAAGATCATGTAGATCTCATGTCATGAACGTCATTCTAGGAGGACTGCATGGGGAAGAGTCTAGTCTGATGCTCATTGACACTCGAAACTCGACCCTCTTCTCGTAAACAAAGCTTGCATACAGGAAGGATACGAGGGGGAATTGCACGAAAATGCTATAAAGCTCTATGGAAAATATCAACTGACACAAATGTACAATCTCCAACCCTTGCGCTTGCGCTTGTGCCACCATCCATCTCATCACTCCAGAGTATTCGCTTCGTGTGACCTGAGGACAGAGATGGTTGCGAACTGGTAGTCTCCTGTAGACTCCTGAATGGTATCTGGCCAGTCGACTGTCACCATGTATGAAGCCGGTGATGCCGCCCCCTCGTCAATGACTGAACTCTTCCACTCTGCCCAACTGTTCTCTGAATCCACCTCCTCCAACTCATTTGGTTCCAATCGAGCTTGGGGTGTTGTTTCCTCGTCAAATTCCGGGCTCCTCCCTATTACTTGCCTACTGCCTGATTCCCAATCAGTAGGTCCCAACATGCCGTAAACGTACGCCCGAAGGCAATCCACGACATTGACCACTTGGACTCTTTCGGCTCCGCCCCAGAATGGATATTCCTCTCCATTACATCCGCTGCCCAATTTGTTGGAAAAGACGCTTTGTCTTCGTGGACGATCGAGGCGACTGAGAGAAAGCATCCACTGGTAATGCTCCTCTTTCTGACCATTTGACAGCCAATGTCCAATTATGTATCGATCGGTCACCTCCACTTTGAAACCATTGGCACGTTCCACTGTATGCCTGAAACAGGAGAGGAACGATCCTTCAGACGCTGGTGGAGACTGTTCAGAACCAGTCGGTGGTGTGGAAAGCATCGGGAGGGTACGCGACGATGATGGAAGCCTGGAGAAAGTATCCGACGGTGGTCGAGGCTCATAAATGGTCGACGATGATGAGTAGTCTCCGAGGCTGTTGGATTCCATGATGACGATGACTGTCTACAATACAGAATCAGGTTCTTGCTAGGGATTGACGGGGAGGAATCAAAAATCAAAAACACAGGTCCCTGTACTGTACACACTGGTCTTCCCTTAGGTGCATCCTCCTTCGATGCCTTCGTCTTGGAGCGAACAACCGCGGCGCTTGACGTATGCATTGGCCTGTTATCCTTTCGACCACCTCATTGGCCAAGATCCGACCGTGTTCTTTAAATGTTCAATATTTGAACTCCCACGGAGCAAACATCCATCCACGAGACACCCTTTCATACTTGGAAGCCTGTGGGATAAACTATGTTTTCTGGAGCTTGCGCTTGAGGCGCTTGAGAGCCGTAGTCAGTCCTTTCAAGAGAGGCTTCAAGAAAACGCGAAGTCTCGTGCGAACACGACGTACATTGCTCTTACCCTAGCGAAGGCAATTTGCCACTCAACTATACCACTAAGTGAGCAGTGAGCAGTTTAACGATAAAGTTTCTCACTGCCTCGGGGAACAACTCAGCATGGATCTTCAACTGTAGGCAAACCATCGGTGGGGTGAAAGGTGTTTGCAAAGCGGCATATCCTCAGATCGCCAAATAAATTAGGCAACGAATCGTGAACGATCTCACAAAGGGAAGTACAAGCGCAACAAGGTCGGGTCCCGACTGAGGCCCACTGGTAATCAAAGGAGATGAAGTAATGAAATAATAAGCAGCTACTTCCCTCGAACCAACTCTCGTCGCTCAAATCGCCATTTGACAATTGTACCGTATGTAACCTTTCTTTCTTTGATTTGACTTTACACCGCCGAAAATTATCAAGACTATCTACAGTTAAACAGTGCCACATTCTCATGAATAATTCTGGAATCTCTTTTTCCTTCTTCTTCTCCTTGTTGGTTCAATCCTATCTCTGTCAATATGGTCGCGACTTGAACCCTTCATGACATCAAACAGTGGATTACCTTGACGAAACGCCAGAGAGGACGGCATTCGACTTTAGCTCGAGATTCTGTAAGGGCTGTGGCCACTTGCCGTCTGCCAGTGAGATCGCCGACTGTTCGACTTGCTTTAAATGGTGTACTGTACTCAACAAATTGTCGCCGACTATTGAGACACGAAGAACAATGTTACCATATGCATCCAGTCTTTCCTACCTCTAAAAGATTTACATATATATCACTCGTAGCAAAGGTCGTCGGGAAACTTCAAAACAAGCACAAAGTTGATTACAGCTGATCATCAATCAAGAACACAACCAATCGAATCAGATAAGAAACAGATGGGAAAAAACTCAGGTATAGTAGAACAAGAAAGCTAGAAGAACGGGACCATGGTATATTTGTTAAGTACGTCCGATCGTGGCAAGTTCTCTCCGGGGGCGGTTTGGGACACAAGTATTGAAATGATCGAAAACGATTCGCTTCCGCCGTCGGTCCACCGTAGCACCTCTGTGAAGTTGCCGAAGGGTACCGTGGAGAGTGTCCCATAGGAACTCTTTGCGTACGAGCTCAAGCCGGGATCCCTGGAACACTTGACTCCAGTCTCTAGGAGCTTGATCAGGTTGTTTGTCTCGTGATCGATTCCCTTGTCCCAGGGAAAATCCCAAAAGCAATCCTGTCCTGACTCCCTTTCCCTTTTAAGAACGGTGGAGATTTCTTGTGTGACGACTAGTGTAGACGGATCCTCGGACTCGGTCATCGCATGAGTATGCAGAGACAACTTCCATAGACGGCTGCGAAGGGGAATCGAAGATTCGCTCGTCATCTCGTAGTCAGTCCGGGATACGACGAGCTGGACGAAACCTTTCGTCTTGGAGACTGCTGTATTCAAGCTGTCGAGAAACTCATCTCGATACACATGGGTTTTCACAGGACCGTTCGGATCGGACTCCTCGAAATGATGGCCGTTGATGTTTGTGTTGTCGATCGTGGTGGATCGCGAGCCGGTTGGCAGGGAAGAAATGTCACTGGTGCGTGAGTTGTTGGTGCCTGAGTTGATCGTGCTGGATGACATGTCGATATCTTGTGTGTGTTAGAGAGAAAGAGGGATAAAACGTTATGAAAGCTTGTCATGCTTCAAGAATCGAATATCCAAACCAAGCGTCTTGAATCGGGACTCAGACCAGGAGCGGCTTGTCAAGGAAGGACACTGCTGCATGTATCTATAAACGCACGAAGAGACTTAGCTACTTCCTTTAATGCCTGTAATACTTCTTCCCTTTACCACTCATTTATGACGCAACATTTCACAGGTATGTATGATGCACTTATCGATGGATGAGCGGATCGTCAAATGACTACAGCAGAGTCATTAGTGACAGATCGTCATTAACGACTAATATCGTCATCAGTAATGAATCGTAGATCAATTCAACAAAGGACAGGAACAATAACTGAATCAACAATCGGAGTCCCCATCAAAAGATCAGTAGTAGGTTATCAATCATGGAGCAATCACTATGCTCGACCAGCAGTCTCGTAGTACAAGTCGCCACTTGACTCTTGACTTTCATTAGAAGGCGTAGCCTAACGTAGCGCGCTCTTGACCGAACAGCAGGAGTACATATTGGGTCTAGACCTAAGTAAAGCCCATTGTGAGCCGACAAAAATCCGCCCAACCCAATGCCTACGTGATGTGTACATGACTGCATCGTCCAGGAAGTGTCTCACGTCCTACGTCCGTGCACTCGATGACTCACTCACAGGCCAGCGCACGCCTCGCACACACATTCTGCCAAGCTTTGCGCTCGTCAAACATCATCAGACGAATTGTCTGATGTGCAGTGAGAGTCGATTTACACCGGAAATAAACTACGTAAATTACAGTTTGAATGATTCTCAATGCATGCAAACGACGACTTTGAGTGCGCGTCAACAAAATCAAATCTCGAGATCTCCGCAGTCACGTGTCGAGAGCTGAGCCGCAGTTCTCACTTGCCATGACTCTGTCTTCGCAGCTCTCACTCGTCAAGTCGTCGCCTTACTCATTATACGACCACTTGTCAAGGACTGCGCATTGGGGAAGATGGAGCGTCCAACGCGCAGCCAAGCTCTACGAGTGGATACAGAGCTTGCACCGGTCGCGGGACCGAGTCGTTCTGGAGCTTACAGCGCATTAAGACGCAAGTCGTCTCCCGCTCCTCCTCCTGAATCAGAGCACGACTCTCCTGCATCACAATCTTCTAGACAATCGAGGTCAGACAGCCAATCACCATCGTCGACCCTGCGGAATCCCAGCTTGTCATCTACCCATTCCATTTTCCAACCACGGGGCGCTGAAAGCTCAAACTATCCTCCCAGAGGTGCTCCACCTATCCGTCCTCCTCCAGAGCTCTTACGCATGGGGTATCTTCTGCCGCCAACCCTCCGCCGTATGTGCACGAATGCACCTTTGGTCGGTACAACCATCACTCTGTTATTGCTGCTCGTACTGTATTTAGCGAAAGGTTCAACTCGGCGGGATCTCATTGCATCACCCTCTTCATGGCGACCATATCCTTACCCTCCAGATCTTACGACTCAACCGGAAGAAGAACCCACACCTCTCTCAGATCTTCCCTCCTCATATTACGCTGAACTCTTTCCTGATCTTCAACTTCCAGCATCGTTACTCAACCAGCATCACTTTGGCCTAGGCCGTCGACTTCATTCCTTCCTGCTTCGCCCAATCTTGGATCACGCCGAGGCACAATCGGCGAATGAGGCAGGCTGTCCATTAAGAGTTGCTGGACAACTGGTCAATCCCGATCAGTATAATGGTGAATGGGAGTTTTGGGAAGCCATCGGTAAACCAGAGATCGCACACAGGAGGGCGGAGCTGGTCAAAGGGTTGGCCAAGCGGGTGGCTGCGGGAGAAGAAGTTGTTGCCGGCGCTTCTTCAGGGACAGGAAGGGGAATCGTCCTGACTGGCGGCAATCAAGTGAGTATTGCGAGACAGCCAGATTCTCAAGGTCTGACTCAATTCACAGGACACGACGCTCCGGATGATTTCGGTAATAAAGCATCTCAAACGGCTCGACGTCCAGCTTCCTATAGAGGTGTTCCATTACCCAGATGAGCTAAGGGAAGGTTCGCATCGCAAGGAAATTGAACAGCTCGGAGCGACTCTGCGCGAAGTATGTTCTTGGACCCTGGCTTTTTGTTTCAGATCTAACCCAGTCTCGTAGGTCAAGGGCGTCGAGAAAGAGCCGGGTGTATGGAAGGTCAGCGATCTTTGGATCATCCAAGTAGCAATGGCTGAACAACAGTAGAACTGGCAGATCAAAGGCTTGTCCATCGTCCAATCCTCGTTCCGGGAAGTCCTCTACCTTGATTCCGGTCCGTGTTGCCTTTCTCAGTTCCTAGTTTACTCGCTAATATCAATCAGACAATACACCCTTACGCGACCCTTCTCATCTGTTTGAGTCTAGCATCTACACCGACTCGGGGCGTGCCGTTTTCTGGCCTGACTTATCTAAAGATCACCCGTCTAATGCCATCTGGCGGCTCGTCGGTGATACCTGTGATCTCGACCATTTTACATTCGAAAGTGGACAAATCGTCATCGACAAAGCAGGTAACAGTGGTCTCAATCTGGCGGCACTTCTACTTGCTGCGTGAGTTTTCCAGCCCCCAGCAGTGCTTGCCATCGATGACTGATATGTGGTCATATCAACAGGGATATGCAGGAAGACCGCGATTTTTGGTTTCATATGTGTGGTGGAGATAAAGATACATTTCGTTGGGCCTTCAGGATGCTTGATATTCCCTTTGGAGAGAGTCCACGCTGGATGAGCGCTTTGGGTGGATTAAATCCTTACGAGAGTGGGCGGTTTTGCGGACAGTAAGTCGTATCCTAAATGTCAGGGTTTTAAGCTGACGGAAAGCAGCACGGTATTACAATATGACTTGACCATTCCATCGGGGTATACGAGCGAACCACCCTTATTTGTCCATTCGAACCTACTCAAACACCTCAGTGCTGCTGGTCTCCACAATGGCAATCTATTCACACATGTCGTACGTCCTACCGGGTTTTCTTTCTCATCCAGTCCTTATCATTCAGCTCTTCATCCGTTCCTTAGCATCCATCTCTGCTGACGTGACTGATGCTGATTAGAAACGGATGCACAACGATGATCCGAAATTACCGATCCTGAACCATGTTCGATCTTGGGTGTATACTGGCTCGGGCCGAGGAATGTGCCTAGACCTCGATTGGCACGGAACGGCAGAGGAAGATTTGACCGAACAGGAGAGAAGGGAGAATTATCCTGAATTGTTGGCTGTTGATGAGCTTGAAGGCAAACCACTGGCTGGATTTGAAGCAGCTTTCTTTGAGGAGGGTGGGAGAATAGGCGGTTGGTAATTGTAGTGTAAAGTGCAAAGAAGAAGAAGAAAGAGAAGAAGAGAGATATGATTTACGCGATTCAGAGCATCTGCGTCTTGTTGTCACCCCTTAGAGGTCATATAGACAATGCGTGTATGTAAGTCCATGCATTCTAGCAATTACATCTAGATGGCAAAATGCATGAACTGAATCACATCCCACATGGGTTGTTGAAATCACTGGCACAATACAACTAGGGGACACCAGATCCGTCTGTCCCGCCATCTGTCTTACCCAGCTGTTCCAAGAACTCATCCACATCGAATCCTGCATCCCCAAGTGTATCCTCTCCTCCAAGCTGTCCATGTCCTGAAGCATGATCTGACCCATTCCCAACAGACATTGTCGTTCCATCTGCTGATGCGCCAGTGCCTTCATAACCATTAGGCAATTCCAATCCCATACTTCGTACAAGTTCGTCTATGCTTTCTTGAAGCTTGTCTACATCTGTGCCCATAGCGGCTGCATCCTCATATGTCTTGAGTAATGCCGCATTATCATTCATCATTGCAGAGTGATTGGGCAATGGAGAAAAGAGTGCAAGTGTAGGGTCGACCGACGGTTCTCCTTGTGCCGCTATAGGACTGTAATTGTTGGGTTGTGTAGCTGCCTTTGTCGGCGTCTGAAGAGCTTGCCCTTGAACAGAGTTGTTCAAGGTATTGAGAAACATTTGTGCGGCAGCAGGAGATTGAAGTAGCGAGCCGATGGTGGTTTGCAGCAATGCCGGGTCAAGATTATACGGCGCAGGAGTGCCAGCACCGTTATTCGGATTGAGCATGTGTTGACCATAAGGAGCGAGAGAATTCAATTCATGTGGTTGTAGGTTATCAAAATTGGGCGGCGCGTAGGTCGGTTTTGGTTTGCCTTCTGTAGAAGTTGATGGCACCGGAGAGGGTTCATCATCCGTTGGTAATGTAGTAAAACGTTGTGATGCCGACGACCAAAGCTCTTGTGGTGTGACCGAGGTGGACATTGGTTGATTTGACGATTGACGAGAAGAGCGACTTCGCGCTATCCGAGGGACCGAGAATTGCCCGGGATCTGTCTGCTGGTCTGACATGAATGAGCATATGAAATCATGTATTGAATGGATGTAGAAGATTTACCACTTGAGAGCTCGACGATTCGCCCACTTTCGTCTATTCTTCGATCTTCATCCTCGTCTCGACCATCACCAATCATCCGGTCAACTCCTAGCCGCTTTCGCTTCTTGCTAACACCTTCTTCTGACGTGCTGTCCTCCCTTGGCCTCCCAATACCACCTCTCCGTAATGCCTCTTTCAGCCCCTTCAGTCCTTCTCCCTCTGTACCGAACAATCGTTCGAGAAAGGTCACGATAAGGTCAATGGTCTCTTGATGCTTCTGATGTCGCTCTTGACTCTCGAGAGCTTGTCGCCACAGATGCTCCTGGCTCGTTTTCAAGGCTTTCAGATCGCCAACAATGCTGGCTTGAGTCTGTCGCAGAGCTGCTATATTCGAGCTCAAGGCTGAAATATCGAGCATCTGTTGTCCAGACGGACCGACGAGCATTCCGCTTTCTCCCTCGACGGTACCATCGGTGATCAAGAAAGGACCAGCTCCAGCTCTCACACGCGCTGCAGCACCCGCCGCCGTTGGCATTGGGATATTTCCTGGCCGGTTGTTCTTTCGAGTCACGCGAGAAAGGAGATGCTGCTGGCCTCGCTTGAAGAAGGGGTTGACAAACTCCCATAACTCTTGCGGATTCTCGTTTTTGAGTACGCCAGATTGTAGATGTGGCACCTTGTCTAGAGGAACATGAGCTAGGCGATTGCGGCTGAACTACGGAGATCTCACGGAATCCGTACATGTTCAATTGTCTGACAAAGCTCGAAAAGTTGGAATGCTTGAAGAACTTGGGAAGGAGCTCTTTCCCAAAACGTTCGTGATTGGGCACTAAAGAGATAAGCTCGTCTTTTACTCCTGACAGAGGTTTTTCAACTCACCAAAGAACGAGTCGCCCGAATCTGACCAGTAGATGAGCTCATCCGTCGAAGTGTCTGAAACCATGCTGAACAACTTGTTCAGAAATGCAGGCACCTTGATGACTTCGCCATTCTCATCCACACTCAAGCCCTGTTTGCTCACTGCCTGGCCATGTTCGTCCATGATAGGAGGTGACATCGGCTCTATCTTTGGTGACGGCGTCGAGGTAGTGCTTGAGGGACCTGCCACGGCATTGATTCCGGTAGACATGGTTGGATGCTGAGCTAGCTGGCGAATTCGGGCGATGAGTCAGGAAAGCAAGCAAGAAAGCTTGGCTAGCAGCAGGTGGGCCCGACGATACCACCAACACGCTTTTGAGATTCGACCGCAGGATGTTGTGATGTTCTGATCCTCGGCAGTGATGGGTTGCGAAGATGTCTAAGGAGATACGAGGGAAAAAGGACAGCCCGAGGAAGACAAGTCGTCCGCGCCTAGATGACCTGCACACTCACGCCTAATTGAAAGCTTTGATAGCGCGCCTATATAAGCCGGGTCCCCGAGACGCAGCGCGCTTGAGTTGAGTAGATGTCTACGTGCATGCCCATCATTCGCGAGTTTATTGTATCGTCTCTCCACCTGTGGCGATGTCTGAGGGAGCGGCAGATGAGCCTATAGTACCCCAAGATCCGCCATCAGTACCGACGTCTAGCCCGCCAGTGACTGCGGACGACACGCAGCCGACTTCCACCTCGTCTCTAGGCGACGCCTCTTCTGATTCGGTGCTCGAAGGAGGACCGCCTTCAGCAGCACTAGAAACCCCTTCTTCCGAAGTGGCCGTAGCGGGCCCTTCCTCTCCTGCGCGTCGACGTCCGAAACCTCCAACAAAAGGTATTCTCAAACCCCCACCCCCACCTGCGAAACCGAGTCTTGGCAACCGACTGCGTGACATTGTCACCGTTGTAGGCGGAGGAGCAAAGAGCCTCTTCGAGCCAATCGATGCAGAGAACTCTGCAGGAGCCAACGCGCCTCTTGAGCCACCCAGCGTATCGGGCGCACTGAATGCTCTGTCTGGAAAAATCGGACTAGGCTTTAGTCGTTTCGTCAATGCTGCTGCAACTCCGACGCCCAGCCCGACTAGCAGTCCCCTCCCGGCGCGCTCAATATCCTTACCGGAGACAGGGACCCCCGTATTGCCCGAGAAGAACCGACAGAAGCAGCCGCTGAAGCGAGCTACGTTCCTCCTTCCGACTTTAAGTATCACCTACCCAATCAGCTCGCAAGGCGAACCATGGAGTCAGAAAGTGATGGAAGACCGAAAGAGAGTGAGTATCCCTAGCTTTTCAGTTGCTGACCATAATTTAGATTGAGACATCGCATCGTGATTTATTAGCGTCTTCATCTGGAGCAGAGTATTGGACAGCGCAACGGCTCGTTGGACTTTATGAGAACGCTTGTCGTGGTCACGAAGAACGACCTCGAGTAGGTATCGTCCGCGCCCTTGAGATCATTCCCCCTCCACCAAAACCACGAAATGTTCACCTTACCCTACGCACCGACCCATCCTCATCCTCATTACCGACATCAATAAACGTTCTCGACACCCCTCTTAACCGCCATGCCGCTGAAGCACTAGCTGACGTGCTTGTCATTGACTGGGGCCTTTTGGATTTAAAGCTGGAGGGTGGAATCCTCGATGGAGATGACGCGGTCAAGTGTATTTTACATGCTCTGTTGGTCAGCGGATCATTACCCAGCTTGAGTCTTGCGGGGAATAAGAAGATTAGAGCGGGAGGATGGAGACTACTGGCATTTTTCTTGAAGCGAGTAAGTTCTACATTCCGGATGCTTGTTCAAGCGATGATCTACTGCGGTTGGGGGGGTCAATGCTCGGCACATTTCGTTGACATAACTCAGGCAAAGTCGTTGCGATATATCGATCTTTCTGATACAAATTGGGACAAGAAAGGAATCGATTACCTCGTGCAGGCTTTGACGTGCTCCAAAGTCAACCCACCACCGACCACTACTGGCTCTGCGAGCTCCCTAGGCACAGACACGAATAACTCTCCTAACCCAGACCATAACACAGAACCGCCACCATCTCCACCAAAAACAGACGAAGAGAAAGGCGACGAGGAGACTGTGGGGAATGCATACGGCTCCTTTATTCGACCTGCACCTTTGCTCAAGGAGACAGATGAGGGTATAGTGCCTGCCGCTGTCCAAACGCTTCGCATGGACGGATGTAATCTGAAAGGGGCGGTGTTGGAGTCGCTGGGTTAGCCGTTCTTTGCTGTTGGTTATGGCAGCTGATCCACGTAGCTCAAGGCATTCGATCCTCTGATATCCGCAACATCTCCCTACGTCGGAATCGAATAGGGCCATTGGGGGCAGTTGCTCTCGCCTTGATGATCCGTGACTACCCTGACTCGGCCCACGCCATGACCTCACTCTCTCCTTCATTCAATTCCAATCTCACTGCCTCCCAAGAAGTACCCCCATATACACCATACGTCGCTCGCACCAGACGCCCAAGATCGCCGCAGCCTCCACCCGACTCCACACCAGCCGACTACCCAGCCCTTCCACCTATTCCCCTTGTGGTCTCGTCTGCAACAGGCGGCATCACCACTCGAACCGTGCCGAACGGATATAAACCGCCACCGCTTCCAAAACATCCACTCGTCATGCCAGGAGGAGGTAATTCGGCAATCCAGGATGCCGCAAGCTTCGGCCTCAACTCTGCAACCGTGGAGGGAAGGCTGTCGTCTGCGGACTTTGGAGGAGCGAGCCTTGCCCTTCAGAAGAGTGTAAGGTCCCTGGACGGTGTGGAAAGAATTGGCAGGCTTTTGACCCTTGATTTGAAAGGGAATGAGATCAGAGTAAGCTGCCCTGGCCTCAAGAGTTTTCCGCGGCTTATGAAATTTGCAGACAGGAGTTGGCTACATCGCCCAGGTTCTGAAGCGGAATCGGACATTGAAGGTGCTAAATCTCGCCGACAATGGCATCCTGCCGGCGGGCTTAGCAGCATTAGCCGAGGCCCTCAAGTACAACTCCACACTAGAAACACTCGATCTCTCCTCCAATCCGTGCTCAGGACCCAGTCTCGAAGGCATAGCGGCGCTGCGAACCACATTTACTGTCAACACATCACTCAAGCGACTCTTCCTCTCCGACACTGGTTTGACGACTGAGGGCGCTATCTCCCTCGCCGAATTCCTGCCAGAGACGAAATCTATCCTTCACCTGGACCTTACTGCGAATCCCGCCGTCGAGACGGCTGGAATCCTTGCAATCTCTGTCGGACTTAAGTCTAACCAGTTGATCCGATGTCTTGACATTTCTGTGCCGCCTAATAATCCTGATCTCGCCGAAATTAGCCAAAACATCCTCCAGTCATGTATTCGGAATACCGAACTAGCCGCAGCGAGTTTATCCAAGGACCACGCACGGCAAGCAGCGGAAGCGGCAATCTGGGGTCCGATCAAGAAATCTACCCTTGTCAGACAGGTCAAGGAGGCCGATCAAGTTCGTGCAGAGAAGGAGCACGAGGATGCGGCAAAGTCGCCCGAAGGAGTGGCCAGAGAATACGTGTACAGACTGAAGCCAGAACGTGTGCTCGTTGTGTCGGAAGAAACTGCACGAGATCTCGGCAAGTGGTACGATGCGGGACGGCTGGCAAACCGTAAAGGTGCAACCATGACTTGGGAGCCTGGACAACTGCCCAAAGAGGACTTTGGCCCTCTCGTTGAGCGCGCCAAAGCATTGCGAGAGCGATTAGCGGACAGCGTCCAGGAGACGACAGACGCCGAAGCGCTTGAGCGCATGTTGAGCCTTAATGACCTGCTCACGTCTCAACTCGAGGATGCAAAGACCTTCCAGCCTCCACCTCGACTCCTTCTTCCTTCGCAGATCGTCCCTACCGAACCACCACCTCAGCCTTCCCCAGCTGCCGCGCAAGCATCGATCAACCCTCGTTTCGCCAGACGACATATGCGTGTTTCGTCTCTCGAGCTGTCGTCCCCCAATTTCTCCATCGGCGACTCTGACGCAGATTCGGATGCTGAGGAGGTTGACGTCGGTAGTTTGCCTCAACAGCCAAATGCAGGTTTGGGTGTCGAATCAGTGCCAGAAGAGGTCGTGAGCCCCGTCGAACGTGCCAGCAGAGCATGGGTAGAAGAGGAGGGTGAGATCTTTAGAAAGGGTATGCGATTAGGCGTTGTGGGTGACGAAGAAGAGGAGGGGGCTAGCGAAGAAGTCAGCGGAGAGGTCTTAAAGAAGGAGGTGAGGACTATGAACCACGATCAATTGATCGAGATCCCACTGATGAGTTGCACAGATTCTTGAAACTCCAGTCGAGAGAAGTCCTACGCGTAGGATTTTAACTGCGGAGGATGCAGAGCAGGAAGCAGAGGCGGAGATCAGAATAGATAATGATGCATGAGCCATTGGGGCTGGTTGATATTTGCTTTGACTGTGTTCTCTATAGACACGCCTCGCACTTTCCGCTTTGTTGTATGCAGATCTGCATTGCTGCGAAGATCAGATGCGAGATTACAATAATCTGATTACCATGAAATCATTTGGATTAGCTTTTTGAAATCCCAATTAGAAATTGATCCCGTCCGGGAGTACTCGCGTGTCAAACCCAAAGGTTGGCGTTGATTGCTTTCCAGCGACATCTAACGAGACAAACTTGTACCTCTCATCCCGCAAGCGATATCTAGAGTCACGGCGTATGCTTTTCTTGGAGGCTGTGCAGCATGTCTGAACATCCTGAAACATCAATAGACGACCTGGCCCCTCTCCCTACCACCGACCTACCTGAGCTACTACCATTTACGGATGTTGCTCCTTTACCATCTGAGGATATCGATCTTGCGCCATTACCTAGCACCAGTGTAGAAGCCTTTGAAGTGTTGGCTGAGGCCACACAGCCTCTTCCGGATGTTGGACCTGTCGAAGATGCTCCTCTTGTAGCTGCTGTTGTAGACGAGCCAATGGAGGAGCAGAAAGTCGAACAGGTTCAGAAGCAAGAGCCAGAAGCAGTAGAGGAGCCAGGGGAAGAAGGAGAGGAGCAAGGAGATGAGGAGCAGAATCAAGATCAAGAGATGGATACAGAGCAGGCAGAACAGCCCAAGGAGGTGGATGATCCGGCTCTACGAGAGCTATTAGCATCACTACATCAAAATCGGCCGGACGAGGTCGACACTGGTAGGTGTGCCTCTCGGACCATACGTGCTGGCTGGTCGTCATCACATATGCTGAGAAAATTGTAGCTTTATCTTCACCTCTGTCGGAAGTTCCGCCCCTCCCGAAAGACTTTGAGGAGCCCGAACCTCCAAAATCACCCACCCCTTCACCCCCATCTCCTGAACCGCACGCTCCAGTATCTCCTGTATCCCGCGCAATGTCTGGCGAGTCGTCCAAACGCAAACCAACCGCTCAGAAAGGCAAGACCGTAAAACGATTCAAGAAGGCCAAAGATGAAGTGGTTGATGAGATTGACGACCTTGAATCTGAGACTGAGGCTATTGCGCCTCGGAAAGCGCAGGTTGCCGAAGAGACGAACGGTGATGAAGATTCACTGCGGAGTGTTCTTCCGGAAGAAGAGGAAGGGTTGAAACGCAAAGTTGCAGGAGCCAAACAACCTCGAAGTGAGCTATTTCCCAAGCGCACGATGTCCGGACTGATCAAAAGTAGCCGCGAAGCGTTCTAGAAAGGCACTGGACGCTGCTCTAGGAATTGAGAGAGACGGCTCTGCACCAATCGACAAGATTCATCCTCGTCAGCTCAACTAAACCTGAGATGCTCAAATCTGACGACTATACAGGACCAAAGGTGCTCACGGACGCTCAACTGAAAGTCAAGCTGCTTGGCCACGAAAAAGAAGTCCAAGTGGCTCCTTGTTTACGACCCCGGTATGCCAAGTGGGGCAAATGCACGCAATGCGTAGCTAAAGCAGGGGGAGATTCTTGTCGGTTCCGAGGCTATCGCGTTTTCCCGTCAGTCATTCACTGCTTCAAACCAGTATTATTGGCTGATTTAAGTAGCATCGATAAGGCGACCACTGACATTATTGGTACTCCTTGGTTCGAGAGCACCGAGTCGAGAGAGGAAATGACACCCCTGCCGAGAGAATTTAATATACCTCTGACGCTGGACCATATCGCGCGAGTCGAGGTAAGCTGTTCGCTCTGCTGTATCCGCTCATGTCACTCATGGTGTTTCAGAGGACGGTCGCTCCATTGCTGCTTCCCCTCATCACTCGCGAGCTCCGCCATATCGTCCGGAATACCGATTGTATCCGGCGACAAGTCGATACCGCAAAGCATAGATCGGTCTGTGGTACGCTTTCTCGTCGTGTGGTCAACTGTGCCTTCAAGCTGATGTAAATGTGAAGACTTCTGCTCTTCCACTATCTTCGGCGGTTATTTCTTCTGCAAGAAATGCGGACGCGACTTCTGCCTACAATGTGAACGCTTCTTTCCTCCTTCTATCGACAAGATCCTCGAATCTCCTCTTCCGCTACCTGATGCTGTCCGACCGCGACTACTGAAATGCGTTGGTGGTTTGAAAGAAAAGAGCGGCACTGCTGGAGGCTTGGCAAGGATTTTGAATTTCCATTCGCGAGCGGACCTGCAGCCTGTGTCGAGATTTGAAGGTGAAGAGCTCAAAGGAGATTGGCTGGGTCTTGCCGAACTCATATTGCATGGTTCAGAGAGCTTGGAGGACAGAGTCAGGATATTGGGTTTGCGAAAGGCTGAGAGCGACCTGAGAGATGCTTTACGGATCGACGCCGAGTCAGCGGCCACGCCCCAAGTACCTCAGATAGATAAATCCGAGGAAGCATCAGCAGACGTGGTCAACGAGGAGGATGACAAGTTGAATGTTGCAGATGAACTCACGGCCAGCCTATACACCAAGTCAACCAACCCATCGATACCTCCTGTTCCTGACCCAGCTGAACTGGAAGACATCTCCTTACCTTTCATGTTCATTCCTGGTGATAAACTGGACAACCTGACATTCGAGACCTTGTGGAGCCGTGGCGAGCCCTTGGTGGTCGATGGCCTTGCGAAGGACATGAGGGAGACTTGGACTCCGGATGCTTTCATCGACCGTTTTGGTCGTGAACCGTGCTGTGAGCTTTGTAGTCTTAAAGTCATCGATTTCCATGCTAATTGAGAGCAGGGGTCGTGAATTGCGAAACTGGATCGAGCCTGTCGATGACTGTCGGTAAATTTTTCCTCAAGTTCAAAGAAGCTGGATCGTCTTCCTCCCAAATCCTTAAGCTCAAGGTGAGCTTGTCTCTTGCTTCAGGTTTCAGGATGCTCATGTACGATGCGTGCAGGATTGGCCTTCCGCAGCCGATTTTAGGATGGCATACCCGGATTTGTATAATTCGTTTTGCGAGGCTTTGCCGGTGCCGGACTTCACCCGGCGTGAAGGCGTCTTGAATCTCTATTCACATGTGAGTCCGACGACGTAACACTATGAGTGGATACTGATGATGCAGTTTCCACCGGGGCCAACTCGACCCGATATTGGACCCAAGATGTACAATGCTTTCGTACGTTGTGTACGCTCCATTCATCATGATCTACAGACTGATATACGATACAGGCTGCTCGTGAGACGAAAGGAGGGCATGGCTCGTGAGTCTCACCAAGGTGAGGATATGTGTCGCTAATTCGGACCAGTACCCGACTCCACATGGACGTCGCAGATGCCGTCAATATTATGGTATACGCCTCGCCTCGTCCCGATGGTCAACCAGGGTGTGCTGTTTGGGACCTATTCCGTGCGGATGATGCCGATAAGATTCGGAAATACCTCGTCAAAAAGTTCCAGAATACACACAAATTCTACGATCCTATCCATAGCCAGTTGTTTTATCTTGACAGCGCGATGCGCAAGGAGCTTTTGGAGTCGTATGGTGTTGTCAGCTGGAGAGTGTATCAATATCCGGTGAGTTCACATGATTCTGTAAATCATCGTGGCAAAGCTGAGTCGGGCGCAGGGTCAAGCTGTCTTCATCCCAGCCGGATGCGCTCACCAAGTGTGCAATCTTGCAGACTGTATTAAAATTGCTTTGGACTTTGTCAGCCCTCGTGAGCTCTCGAACGCCTTGATTACCGCTGAGCTCACGCCTTGCAGACAACGTGAAGCGATGTCAACGGCTTACGCAGGATTTCCGAACTGAGAACGTCGTGAAAGCTTGGAAAGAGGACGTGCTGCAGCTTTACAATGTCATGTGGTATGTAAAACCGTTCTGGGATATTGTGATCCAGTACTGATTAAGGTAGGTTCGCATGGCGCAATTGTCGTGAGACCCGAGATCGTTGGGAAGCAGATAAAGGGCGGCAAGTCAAGGAGAAAGCCGAACAAGACGCTCTGGGTAAATGGTCACCTAGCAAGACTGTCGGACGATTTTGGTCTCCTGTGGTTAGCTCGATGCGGGATGAGCCGGCTGAGAACGGTCTTCTCTCGCCTGTGACAAGTTCAGCGAGGGATGAGCCTGTGGAACAAACGACAACGCTTCATTCAGCCTTAACCACCCAAGTCGTCGCCGATACTGGGAATCCCGCCACTCCGAATGGAGAATCAAGCGCGACAGTTGATCCAGCATTACAATCGCTCCCTCACCGTCTCCTCGACGCAGCCCTTACTCGACCTGATCCACCTCCTCCGAAACCCAAACCCGTTAAAAGGCCAGCACCGCCAACGCCGACGTCAGCCCCACTACCACTACCACCAGCCTCCGCCCCACCATCAGCGTCTGCGGATGTGAAACCGCGCATAGCTCCGAAAGAAATGAGTATCAAGGAAATGATCAAAAAGGGCATGTTACCGATTGATTTTGCCGTCTCAGCCGCTAGGTTGGCTATGGGTGAAGGAGGTGATGAGGATAGTGGAGGATGGCAGGGTGTGGGATTCAACTTTGGGAACCTGGTGGTTGATATTACTGGTGACGAGGATGAGGAAACTGGAGAGATCGTGGACTCTTTGGATATCACAGAGCCAGAGCCGGAGTCCTTGGAAGACGCGGAGCCTTTGGTGGCTGTGAATTCTTCAGAATCAGCGACAGACCCCTCGGCGAGTGCGGAAGGACTTTCAGACCCATTGATCGTAGTGGAAGCCCCTACAGACACTTCGGTCGCTGTAAAAATCAATACGGACCCCTCGTCAATTGTGGAACCTCGATCAGACCCCTCGTCGGTCGTAGAGCCTCCATCAGACCACTTGGTGTTTGCGGAAACCGTCACGGACCCCTCATCAGTTGTGGAATCTGCTACAGACATCCCTGTGGTTGTGGTTGGAGAAGCTCATAATGGGCTTATGGAACAGCCAACAGGCCAGAGATTAGAGGAGCCAGTGATTGAGGTCCTGGCCGAAGGAGGCAACGGTGATCTGAATGGGCAGATCGAAGAAAAACGCGATACGTTGGACGACAACTTATCGGGGATGCCTTTTGATGTCGGTGGAAGGGAGGTTAACGACAACGACGACGACGCCAGTCAGCGTATGGACCTCGACAGTGACGCGGATCAGCGTATGGATATTGACAACGAAGCGAATCAGCGTGAGCTGGAAGAAGCGACGACGGTCATTCAAGGTCTCAAGGATGCGTTGGAGGGGATGGAAGAGCAGGATATGTGAAGAGAACCTTGGCTAAGAGACAAGATGAAAGAGACAGATACGTCAAGACGTTCTTCTTGCATAGATCTGTACAATCGTGTTTATCCACGTTAGTTTGATGCATTAGTCCTTGATTGGTACTCGGTCATTCGCCACGGAGAATATCGGTTAGCTTCGTTTACTTTACTACGCGATTGTGCCTGACTGTAATATGAGAACTTGGCGCTATCTATTGACCCGATCGTTTCGCTCCGACTCGCTTGCTTCTTTCTTTCATTCATATTTCGTTGTCTTCTTCTTCCTTCTTCTTTCGTTCCAACATTGTAGAATCACAATATCCTACAACAATGGCTGCTCGTCTACGTCTTGCGCACAAGGTGAGCTACTGCAAGCCAGATGCAAGATGAATAGCTCATGTTCCTTAGGTCTGCATCATCACAGGTGCTGGCTCGTTAGTTTCTCCCTACTCTCTCTTCTCCTTCTTTCTATCACTTCTCCACTACTCAGTCTTCTACTAAATGGGATGATGCGATATTGACGGACGTTTAGGGGAATAGGTCTCGAGACAGCTCTTCAATTCGCCGCTGAAGGAGCGCACGTCATGTTAACAGACATAAACGAGGCTGCCGTACTCAAGGCTGCGGAACTAGTCAACTCTTCATTCCCAAACTGTAAAGCAAATGGTATCAAGTGCGATGTCAGTAAAGAGTTGGATGTGAAGACTGTTGTGGAGAAGACTTTCGAAACGTATGGTAGATTGGATGTTATGGTGAGTCTTTTGTCCTTGATTCCCGATTACCGAGATGGGAAAATTCGGATCGAGGAGTATATACGCTCTATCAAATAGGTCAAAGAGGCGGAAGTATGGAATACTGCTCTCCGGATAGTGTGGTGTGTGTGCGAGAGAGACAGAGACAGACAGACAGACAGACAGACAGACAGACAGACATAGAGAGAGAGAGAGAGAGGGGCGGGGGGGGGGGGGGGCGGCATGACACAGAAGGGCACATGGGCTATCCGAACACGTCACATGGGATTCATCTAACAGACCCCATAGTTCAACAATGCTGGAATCATGCACGGCGAGTGAGTTGCTCCTTGTCTCGCGTCTCAATCGCAGCTTATCACATGCAGCGATGATGATGCGGTGAACACCGAAGAACGCATCTGGGACCTCACACAGGCCATCAATGTCAAAGGTGTGTGGTACGGCTGCAAACATGCTATCATTGCTATGCGCAAAAACAAGCCCAACCCCGAGCTGGGCCTCG
Organism: Naematelia encephala; assembly: GCA_002105065.1. Lineage (NCBI taxonomy): Eukaryota > Fungi > Basidiomycota > Tremellomycetes > Tremellales > Naemateliaceae > Naematelia > Naematelia encephala. Next base: position 84,696 of record MCFC01000011.1, read on the forward strand.
GCATCGGTGGTTCCATCATCAACGTCGCGTCGTTCGTTGCTATCCTCGGGGCAGCGACTCCTCAGCTCGCATGTGAGTTCACGTTGTTGTAATCCCGGGTTTGTGCTGATGCGCGTAGACACCGCATCTAAGGGCGCTGTTCTGGCCATGACCAGGGAATTGGCTATGGTCCACGCACGAGAGGGACTCCGATTCAATGCCTTGTGCCCGTGAGCTTGTTCCATGAGACGTACTCGATCAAGCTGATCTCTGCTTAGTGGCCCGATTCGAACCCCTCTGCTGATGGATTTCCTTAACACGCCAGAGAAGCTTGGTCGCAGAATGATACATAACCCTATGGGACGCTTCGGTGAAGCAGTCGAGCAAGCCAAAGCAGTCGTCTTTTGTGAGCTACTCCTTCATCTTTTGCATAAACTGATCAACTCACACCTATAGTGGCATCGGATGACTCTTCGTACATCAATGGAACGGACTTTTTGGTTGACGGTGGCCTGCACGCGTGCTATGTCGTGAGTGTCCGCCACTATGTCAGAGATCAACCAGAGCTCATGATGCAGACGTCCGAGGCGGAGCAGATCGTACCTCCCCCAGTGGGCTTGCTGGCTTCTAAGGTTGAGAAGGGCACTGCATAGGGGATTTTAAATACTGGCGTCGGGACAAATAGTGTACATAGACAGTCATGCATGAGATTGAGTCTTTTCAGACAAACGAATGGATACCCGATCGGATCCGAAAATAAAGACGCCGGCGCACCGGTCATGCTGGTCAAAATTCGGTCATACGATTCATTCACCTCTCACCTTTCACCATTCTACGTACGAGTATTCAGTTGAACGACATTGATACTGGTAAGCGTAAGGTCAGACGAGACATCAGAAATCTAGACTCAATCAAGCGATACATCTTTTATTGGACATGTCAGGAAGCGAAACAAAGTACGATATCCCTCAACTTGCAGGTATCGAAACATGGAAGGATCAGACTTGGCCAGAGCTGAAGAATGATCTATTGCTTCGGGCTGCTAGAGGAGAAGAAACACCTCGAGCTCCTGTATGGGTCATGCGTCAGGCTGGACGATATTTGCCTGGTGAGAAATTTTCTTTTGATATCTGATCATCTCACAAGATTGCATCACTACTCTATTCATTCCTCATCCTTGCTTGAGAGTCGTCTACTCTACCCATTTCCTCTATCCTCCGTGTATCCTTTGTACACCGTCTCTGTCATGACTTGTGTATCCATCTATTCTGATTCTATATCCTCTACTCTAGTTCTGTATTCTCTACTGTGTTTCTGTATCCTCTACCGTCTGATTCCATATCGTCTACTCTGATTCCATATCCTCTACTCTGTTTCTGTAACCTTACTGTGATTCTGTATACTCGAGCTTCCATATTGTGTCATCTACTTCATATCCTTTAATCTATATCATCTCGAGCTAACCACCTGTCGATGGGTCCTAGAGTTCCAAGAAATCCGACGAGACCACTCATTTTTCGAATGTTGTCAAACACCATCGATCGCCTGTGCTCTGACCCTACAGCCTATCGATCGTTATCCGCTCTTGGACGCGTCTATAATATTCTGTGATATCCTCGTGGTACCTCAAGCACTAGGGATGGAAGTTTTGATGGAACCTACCAAAGGACCTGTTCTACCGTCTCCACTCGTGACTCCATCGGATATCGAACGACTTCGAACTACCGTAGATGTTCAAAAAGAATTAGGATACGTCTTTGAAGCTATCACACTCACCAGGAAAGGTCTTGCAGGGAGAGTACCGTTGATTGGATTCTGTGGAGCTCCTTGGACACTCATGGCTTATATGTGCGAAGGTGGAGGTAGTAGGACATTCGAAAAAAGTAAAAGCTGGTTATACAAGTATCCAAAAGAGAGCAAAGCCTTGCTCAAGAGGATTGCGGATGTTTGTGCCGATTTGTTGATTGGTGAAGTCCTTGCTGGTGCTCAGGTATGTCTTGTTCATTGTATACACCTACACCTACAACTTGATCTCGTCTTTTGCAACTCGTTGTTTTGTCGCTGACATTCACATTATAGATGCTTCAAGTATTTGATTCTTGGGCAGGTGAATTAACGCCATACCAATTCGAGACGTTTGCCCTTCCAGCTCTCCTACACGTCTCACACAAAGTCAAGTCTGTCTTGGCTCAACTCGGTCATCCAACAATAACCATTACACTTTTCCCGAAGGGTGTGCACGCGAATTCATCGCTTCGATTACTTGCCGACCCACACACGACAGGCTACGATACATTAGGACTTGATTGGGCACTGGATCCAGTGGGTGTACGGGAGATCGTGGGTGATAAAGTCAGCTTGCAAGGGAATTACGATCCGGTCGTTCTGTATGGTGGTAAAGAAGGAATAGAAAGCGAGGTCAAGCGAGTTAGTGAGAGGTGGAAAGAGGCTGGAGGAGGCTGGATAGCTAATCTTGGACATGGTATTACGCCCGCTGTCAAGACGGAGGATATGGGTTGGTTCCTTGAGTGTGTACACAGGTATTCCAAGAGGTAGATAGGTAGTGATGTAGTGATGTAGAGAGCTAGGGTGCGGATGGTAGGTGGATGGCTGGGGTGCCGGATGGTCGGTTGTGGGTTGGGGCATATTATAGGTTGATGATTTGGGTGATAGACCACATGATCGGGATAGGTGAGGTTTGGTTAGAAGCACGATATGTCAATACCATGCATAAGATGATATGATGACGTGCACAAAACATATGATGACATGATGATACTGAAAAGCATGCTCCGGAAACCTGCCCAGATGACATTACAGTACTATGCATAGAAGGATATGAAGACATGATGAGATTCGGATCTCTCAAGAGTACGGTACGGTACGGTACGGTAAGGCTATGGTCCTGATCTGATATCTGTTGCACCTCCGCTCTGTAGCAATATGCAAGTCAGCTTGAATACCAAAAAAGAAAGAGGTAAGAGTAAAAGAAAAGATTGAGACGATGAAAGACAGGACTAACCATGACAGCTTCCATTTCTCTTTCTGACAATTCCTTAGCCTTCCATAAATATTCTGGCGCTTCCCAGAAATTCTCATAATCAACAGGCACACTACTGCTCTTACCTCCTGACGAGGAGGAAGAAGAAGAACTACTACTACTACTACTTTCACCTGTACCCGTTTGTCCTTTCGCACCTTGTTCGACTGATTGTCCCTTTGGTTGAGATGAGGGGTTGTCTACTCCCCCCGAAGAAGATTGGAGCTTAGCGAGGAATGATTGGAAGTTGTCGACTATCTCTTGCGGGGCTGCTGGATGAGGTGCGGGGGCATGTGGTTCTTAAGACACAGAGTATCAGTATAAGTCAAGGTGGAAGAGAGATTTGATATAGAAGAGAGATCCAATTAAAAAGCAAAAAAGGATAACAAGAGAACAAAGGTGGAGAACAAGAACAAAGTATGGCAAGAGGGGATGGAACGAGGGGATAAGATGAGGTACAAGATACACTCACCATGAGGTAACTTTGATCGTTGCCCTAGAAATTTGATCATAGGTTGATAATGATATGCACGTACAGCGCGAGTAGGGAACATGGTGTGTGAGTGTGAGTGTATGTATCGATCGCTCTGTTGAGCTGAGGCTGATACAATACAAGTAAGATGCAAAGATCAAAGTAGAGTTGTTGAAACGGCTCTCAAAGTAACAGCTCGTCGCACTCGTCGTCCGCGGATCCCGATATTCCCGACACCAAAAATCCAAAAACCGCACTCAAAATATTCTAATCCTCTCTTGCTTTCAACGCGTTTGCTATTCTCGCCTTACCTTCTATCTCGCTCATACATCCCTCCTCCTATCCAATCCAAGCCACGACCCGACCTGGACCTCGTCTCGTTGATAAAAAAGCTCGTCGATTCTGTTCGCGAACCATGTCATCCACTCCTCGCCGACTCGCTTCTCTCCTCTCTCGACTCCCTTCAAATGGTCTTCACGCCATAGTGCGCCCACACAACGCACCATCCGATGCATTCTACATCATTACTCGTTCCAGACTTACATTCAAACCCTCGCCCATCGCCCTTAGTCCCAAATCACCTTCAACGCAATCATCATCATCTTCATCGACACAGAGAGTGAAGAAAGCCGTCAAGAGTCAAGATCAGGATCAAGAGCATGTCGATGTTGTTGAAGAGAGTTCGGAGGCTGGTCCTGCTTGGCCTGAAATTGGGAGACTCAAGGCCAATGGGAAAATATGGGCATTACCTTTTTACAACGGTACGTCTCTGTTTGTTTAACTTCTTAATTTCATCCACCAAAGTATTTCGAACTTCACTCCCTCTCTTCCTCTCTTCCTCTCTTCCTCTCTTCCTCTCTTCCTCCCCCTCTCTCCCCTCTCTTCCTCTCCCCCTCTCTTCCTCTCCCCCTTTCTCCCCTCTCTCCTTCTCCCCCTCTCCCCCTCTCTCCTTCTCCCCCTCTCTCCCTCTCTATCTTCGTCTCACACAAATTGGATAAACCAATACACAGTCAAAGTCAGAAATCAAAACTAACCAACCACTCCCCCTCTCCCCCCCCCCCCTTTCAACCCCTTTTTGATACATCACATCACATAGGAACCTACTCTGCGCCTCAACGCAAGACGAGATCCCCTTCACCTCAAATTCCCCGCTCTTTGATGCGTATCGGCTGGGTCCAAGTTGACCCTTCAACTCTTCCTGAAGCAGTTCAACAGAATATATCAAATTGGAAACAAACTCTTCAAGAACAGAATGAAATTAGAGATCAGGTCGTTTTGCAGGTACAGGAGAAAACTAGGTTGGCCAGACAAGAGACCGAGGATAAATGGGCGAGGTTCAAAGAGTTTAAAATAAATAAAAGGCAGGCTGAGAAGACTGTCACCGTTCTTTATTGAGTAGTTGATGCACCATGGAAAGGCATATATATACATATATGCATACATTGGACAGTCGATAGGTTGGAAGACTGATTGCGTGTTTTCAGTGGATAACTTGTCTTACGTTGGATATCTACCGTACCATTTGCATTTCCATGCTGGATGACCATACGTGTCCATGGAACAAAACAACACAAAAATATCAAACCTCCCACATAGCATCCCATCCGCCAGTTTACCGCACGAATAAACAACCGCACGACCGCACAACATCCATACAACACACATGACACTAACCACAGATATCACAACCCAAACGCAACAGAGCTCGAAGGCAGACTGACCCTGCCTGAGAACCTATATCTATCCAAACCTCCACCTCCAGTAGAGCTTCCTGAAGCTGGAGGAGAGCTGAACGATAGCTCAACAGGCGATGAATGACCTTTCCTCTCCTTGACAGGCCAGCCTAAACGATCACGATCCGTGCGCTCCTCAATCCCCTCGACGACCACATTGATAGATCGTTCCTGCAGTACCGGTACCGGAGTGATACCTGCCTGTCTCGCTGGCCACGATGTAGCAGTTTGATCAGGTGCCGATAGTGCCCGCGTAGCCTTTGGCTTCTTGATCGCTGATGGTGACGACACACGCTGAATACAAATTAATACCAATTTCCTAGTCGCCTACATTGACAACTCACAATATCGCTGTTGAATGCATATTTCTGCTTCCAGCCCTCTGCCACAATCTTGGCTTTCGCCTCTCTTCGCCGATCCGCATCTTCCTCGGCTTGACGCTTATGTAGTCCTTCGTAACTCGGAGTCACGAGGGCCTCGTCTTCCGCGATACTATCACTCGAAGTGTGCTTTGGCCTCGAGCCCTTCCGACGCGCAGTCGAGCCAAGCGGGAAACGCGGTGACGAAGCGGGGACTAGGATACTTGAGATTCGGGACATGGGACGACCTAGACGATCCCTGCGAACAGGAGGCGTCGAGTCAAGTCGAGACCACAGCGGGTTCTCCGTGTCTTGGACAATTTGTGAAGTGGACTCGACAAGGATAGGCGGTAGGCGCGAGCCTGATCGAGACGGAGATGGGGGAGACGCACACCGAAGTCTCGTCCTCTCTGGCGAGAATGGGTCATCTTCGAGATTTGGCGAAGCCACTGGACTGGAGAGCTGAGGCGCAGCTGGCGAGGTGAAGTGCTGGTCTGGAGGATCTGAGAATGCTTTTGCAGGTGAGGTATCCATTTGCAAAGACGAAAGAACAGGTGATGGTGAAGGAACATGATCTGCAAGAGGCGTCCGGGATCGGGATCGAGATCGCGACGGACCGGCTTGAGGCTGATCAAAGTCGACATCTGGTCCTGCTGGATCGCTCTCCTCCCATACCAGCTCGACGACCTCCTCTACGACCTCGGACCGACGCACACGGGAGGGAGCGGAGAAGAATTTGCTGAGCTTGCCCTTGATCGGGGACACATTCGTGGCGTATTCGGGCTGTGTAGGTTGAAACGCCTTCCCGAAAGCTGACTGCTGAGACAACCGACTAGGTCCAGAGCGGGCGACACCCACAGGCTTGTGCAGTGGTCGCTTGGTACCTACAAGCTGCAGTCAGATTATTGCCTAGCTTTGGTTTCGGACACTCACGAGAAATGAACGCGTCCATTGGACCAGCGCTGCTGTTTGCTCGCGAACTCTCACCTAGCACCGGTCTTCTCACAGTCTGGCGGAGGAGAAGGGGTTTATAATCTGGCCATTGGTCTTCGATTGGCAGGCGTGTTTCTGGATGCAAGTCTCCTTTAGCTATTCCCCGCGCGATCTGTACATCGACATCGCTGAGAGGATCAGTTTCACGCACCCGACAGAGCAGCTTACAGTCCAATCCATTTCTCGTCGTCCTCGTGCAAGCCGCCTTGTGGAAATTCAGTCAGCGGCGCGAGGCGCTGCATCGTTGGATGAAAGATGCGTTGATGGATGAATGCAAGTTCGGCTTGGGCGAAATCTTTCATGTAGTTAACCGGCACTCTCATCGATCCCTCCATCATGACTTGTTGAACTACCTGCAGGTGATGTCAGTAAGTACCGGTCGAGGTTCGAATGATGCAATGGCTCAGTACCTTTTCGAGCGTCTTGAATCTCCGCAGCAGCTTGTGAGCGGTTTTCAGACCCATTCCTGAGATAGAATCGAGATAATCACAGCCGGAAAGCATCTACAAGTGTGAGCTTTAGTCGTTAGATCAATTCAGGACAGCTCACGGCCATACGCCTAAATTGAACGTCCGTCCACCCATGCATTGGAAAGGAGGACACTGTAGCCAGCTTGTCTCTCGAGATCCAGATACATTGTCCGTTCATATCGAGTTTGTATACCACCTGAGTCCGTAAGCTAAGCTGAGAGTCCCTGCGGATACAAGACAAACTCGATCTCACCAATTTGCATCCAAAGACCAGTAAATCTGAGTCCTCCGTGATGATGCCATCCACAAATCCTTCTCTCTCAAGAAAACACAGTTGGGCGTCGGCTTCATAAGGCGCCACGACATATTCGACATGTTCGGCACGCAGAGCCTGCTAGTCGATCAGCTGTATGCCTTCCAGATACATCCAAAAGCAGCTGACCTTGATGAGTTGAAAAGCCATTTCAGGTGTGATATCAAGACATTTCGTGTAGGCCTCTCTTGCTTCTTTTAACCTGCCCTGGGATTCCAGAGACGTCGCTCGAGCGAGATTTGCCGCTCGTGACCTATCGCACGTGAGCTGATCGACGACTTGCATAAGCCAAAGAGCTCACTTTGCTCTCGAGTCCTCTGTACCCTTCTTTGCTGGTAGAGGCCCTCCGTCAAAGACTACATATGGCTCGATACCATGGTGTCTCAACATCCGTACACGATACATAGCGTAGTCGACAAATCTGATGGTATTTAGCACACAGTCTGTAATGGATGTGGAGGTTCCAGCTGACTTGGTCGTTTTCTTGCCTTTGACGAGATCCTCAGCGCACCCAAATGCGCCTTTATGAAGCCACACGTATGCCTATATCGAGTGAGCTCTGTAATAGTTGCTGTGAGAACGAACTAGCTCACATCAACTGCCAGCCTGTCAAGTCGATATCAGCTGGGACTGGGGCAACAAAATGAGCGACCACTTACCGTTTCCCTTTGAAGTGCGATACATGCCCATTGACCTGTATCTCCTTCAAGAGTGGTAAAAGTCCAGAGATACCCATCGTCTCTCTCGTTTCACACTCGAAAAGGCAGGATGGACGACGAAAGCAAGAGCCGGGTCCAGGGAGATACAAGTGGAGAAAAAGTCAAAAAGTGGACTCGGCGACGGGAGAACAGTCGCGTCAGAGCGTGACCATGAATAACAAACCATGACGTGTGTTTTTCCTTCATGTGATTCACCTTGGTACAACGGGAGGGGGGGATAGAGTGCATGGTATGTCTTTATAGGGTCTAGCATATGCCCGGGAAGTACACGTGTATGCACAGTATGTTGAAGCCTGGAGGACTCAAGGTTGGTACTGCCTGACCAAGAAAATAAGACTGCAGGAGGGAATGGGAAGGCCATCTAAAACCCGCTTCTATCCAACCATCTTTCGACTTGCTGAGAAACATATTCAGCTACAGCTCGTCGTTGTGAAAGCTCAAGAAAAACGCACTGTACGACTTTTTTCTCCTCTAGGTCCATCCCGTAAAGCCTCAAGACTTACTCCCTTTCCTCCCCTACCCACTCCGGCTTCTGCAGCCTTTGTCAATCGTTCCGCCTTGACCACCCCTTCCTCCTCCATGACCAAGATAGGGAACCTAGGTTCATAGTTGAACTTGGGCCACACCCAACCTCGCTCTCCCTCTCCCTCTCCTTGAACGTTTTTCTTCGGATTGGGATCATCATCAGGCGGAGGATTGATCAAGACTAATCCAGAAGCCGGATGATCTTCCACATAAGCTTGTGTCAAGAGACAACTCTGTCCACTTGAGATGATCACTGGAGGGAAAGGAATAGCCATAAGCCGGATATGAGAAGCCAACATATTCGTCATTGCTCCTAATGGAGAGTTGGAACTCGATGAAGCAGGAGCCGTTATATCTAATTCCAGTGTCGTATATCCCTTTTCAGCAAACATCCCACTCCAAGATGTCCAATCTTCTTCTTCATCTTCTGATGATGCTGCACTAGTCCCTTTTGAATAATTCAGACCTTGGGCGCGTACGAGGACTAAAGGAGTGGGAGACTCGCGTATGGCTGCAGGAGATGGAGGTCGTATGAGGTGACGGGAGCATGTTGCGTTCTGCGGATTCGGTGTTGAGGATAATGATCGTGCAGATAGACCAAACAGAGATATCCGTAGATGGGAGACGAATAGGCGGGACATGATGTTAGGTGTGGTCAGTGGTGAACAAGACCTGAATGTTGAATACCATATGAATTCCGACAAACGGACGGGGATGACGTCACATATCAGCTACTGAACGCGTCTTATCAGATATTTTGGATGAGATGCGAGCGGATCGACAGCAAAGTGCGTAGATAGACTACAATGCAACTCAAACACCAGACACTGACAACAAGCAATGCGACCTTCGGTCATTCAATGTGTCTCATTATGGAGATTCATAGCAGACAACCTATCGAGCTCTTCCATCTCGAGCTCTTGCATCTCAAGCTCTCGCTACAGCTGCGTCTGCTTCTGCATGCCTCTCATCTTCCTCGGCAGCCTCCACCTCTTCTTCCAGCCTGATTCTTCCTTCTCGCTCGCTTGTCCTCTTCCATGCCACTCCAGCCAGAAGACTGACAGGATGCAATACCAAGCAGATAATGAGTGTCACCAACAGCGCTGTTGGTTTTGGTAATGCCGTCGTTGGCAGGGTCGGGTTGGTTCTAGGGGACGAAAACAAAAGGCAGAACAGAATGTACACGCTCGCAGCGGTAAGAAGGCTATAGGTGTGTCAGTTCATGGACGAGTCTGGCTATAAGGCAGAACGCACTAGATTCTCCTGAATCCTGCCCACAAGGCAACGACGATGTTGACAGCAGCGATACAGGCGACAGCTTGCCAGGTGTACTTCTCCCGGCTCTTCTCTTCCCTGATATCCCATCCTAGTGCGACGAAACCATTGTGCATCCAGTCTAACTCGAGCAGGATAGCGAGCAACATGGTCATGGGTGCGTGGATAAAGAGAGCATCGATGGGTCGACGGAGAGTGGGTGGGTACATGAGTAGAGTGAGGTGGATGGATAGTCTAGTCTTGTCAGATATTGCAAAGTCTGCAGAGTCGGGTGCCTCAAACAAGACGAAGCAGTCTGCCAAGAGGAAGACAGCGTTGAAATGAGAGAGACTTACACGTTGATCACGTTGAGCAAGATGAGGACTTCAGCGCCGATGAAGAATTGTAGTGACTGGAGTGATCTCAGCGTGACTCGAGCACTCTTACAAAGCAACTCACCCAGCAAACGGCCCAGGCTGCTTGAAGCCAATTGGCAATTGCGAAGCGTAGACCCACCCCATTGACCAGAGTTTCCTGCGCGAGGTAAGCTTCGACTCAACCACCACCAAAATCCCGGTGCGCCTTTGGAAATGAACTGACCTTTGTGACATCCTTCCTGACCAAGAGGAGAACCATACAAAACCCAACTGAAATACATGAATCAATCAGCCCCAACCCATCCCTCACATCCCATGGTCAAGGAACAGAAGAGGTGATGATAATTTACCTTGAAGAATATACAAGAACGCCCAGAATATGCCAACCATATATGAATTAGGAGTCAACAGAGTCGGATTCAATTCATTTATCCCCTTCAGACCCGGTTTTATGGCTAGAGCACAGACGAGATTGGCACCGAGCGCAACGAGGACTGAGATGGGTATGGCGATCTGAAGACGAACGAGGCGCATCGATTCTCTGAATTGAGATGGCGTGATCAGCTCTGGTTCGGGATCGTAGGACGACATGTTGACTCGAAGCTTTCTCTCGCTTGTCGAGGATGATAACAAAGAGAGAGAATGTAGGTTTCCTACAGCAATAACGAAACAGCTCAAGCTATTGACTTTGACGATGGGTTGAGCGGTGACGTAATGATTTTTGCCACTACTGGTAGTAATTACGACCCTCTTCTGTGGCTTTAGTGAGCCTTTGTGGCACTTTGCTTTTCCCAGCATGATACCGATACAACTATACACATGGATGGTCGTTAGTATTACAACATTGTCTAGAAGCATACAAAGATAGATAGCAAATTACAACAGTACTCAGCAGACTACAGTAATATATCTAAAACATTTGGCACGCAATCAGCAATACAACGGGATACTCAAGCCAAGATCCTTCATGTGCTCTCTCCCGTCTATACAGAACACTTCACCGTTCCAATAAAACCCTCATTAATCCCTGAAAGGCGTTGACATACTTTTCACAGCTGTCCCTTCTCCTCTCGAGCTCCTTGATACTCTCCACAATCTGGTCAAACGCGTCTCTATCCCCTTCAGGACTCAATGTACAAAGTATCAAACGATACTCCTGTATCTGCAGCGCGATAGCCGGTATCTCATTAGTCAATTCATCTAAGATTTCGAGTTGTTCGTCCGGAGGAAAGAGCTCGAGTAGTCGACATGGGCAGCGTTGTTGACTACCAGCAAGTAGAAGTTGGGATTCGTCGTAAGTCGGGAGCGTTGACGTGCAGATTGAGCACAACCCGCTATGCTCTGAATAGGTAGGTATCTCAATATTGCAATTAGGCCGTATAGGCAATGGCTTGTTGAGCGAGCCCGTGCTGGCAGATTCAACCTGTGTTACTTCATGTGGTGTTGTAGGCGCGTTGGCCATCGATGCCTCTACTGGAGTGAAGGGATATGACGGCTTTGTACGTGTCGTGTCCGAAATTCGAAGTCGATGTACCGAAGACGACGCCAACGAAATATCGACTGATGATCCGAATTCCGAATCACTGCTGTTGATCCTTGGCAGCCTTGTATCGCGTCGGCCGACTGTCTCTCTGGGGCTCAAAGATGTAGGCGCCATGTGCCGTTCGAGAGCTTCGATCCTAGCTCTTGTAGAGGTGAGGCCTCCTGGGAAGGTTGAAATTGACTGATCGCCATGGCTGAATCGTCGACGGGTGGTGCCGATTCGTCGTTCAAGTAGATCGTTCCTTGGCCCGAGAGAGACAGGGGGACACGACGGTAAGCGAGTACGCCGTACTTGAATGTTGGGGCGCAAAGCACTGGGTTGGGCTGGACGTCTGTCCATCTGAGATTCACGCCACTGTCTAGCAAGGGATGCTGAGTCCAGAGAACTCCAGCCCGACTGAGATTCTCTAGGTCGAGTGATCGATGCTGGCCGTCCTGTCGACATTTCCGGACTCTGGTAATCGGAACCAATAGTTCGGTATGACGATACTTGTGTCGAAGGATTTCTATCAGTCCCGCGAGCAATCGGCGCGACTGGATGGCCACTAACAGGTGTTGGGACACTGCCCGCGGGTGGCATAGATTGATCGACGAGCGAGTATGGCGGAAGCGCCAAGTCGTTTTGTGATGTGCCTGGCAAGGTACTCATTGAGTATGGATCGTTATGTCTGGACATGATTTCCGCTGATCGGTTATGGCTGTTGGTCACATTCGAAGCTGTGGATGAAGGTTGCTTGGGGAGTTGTTCATTGACGCTGTGGGGTGCGACTAAATAGGATGTGTATCGTGACCCAGGTCGATAATGGCCAACTGTCTCATCATACGACATAGTACTACAGGCGATACGAGCTGTACAGTCGGCGGCAGGCAGTCAAAGTCACAAGTATGATCTGTCAATGAGGAGGAGCGAGTAGCATACTTGTAGGAGCTAGCAGCATACTTGTAGTCCCCTCAAATTCATACTGGCTGAGGTGTCATACATGGGCGCGCATCACATGTTATTGCTTACAAAGTGAGGCAGCTGATTTGTTGTGATTAGTGATCTAGGCCAAATGGAAATGACGAGCAGTATGTAAGTTGCTTAATGTCCTCCAAGGTGACTCGGAAGTACTCGGTATTACAATACATCCATTCATCGTACAGTACCGTATGTACACTTATCTTTACACACGTGTGACCTTTCAGTTTAAGCAACAAATTCGAGATCAGTATCGATCGCTACGTAGTTCACCATTAGCGCTTTGCGTCAAATCATATCACTTGATGATATGGCGTGCTGATGATACTGTATGATCGATGAATTTTAATCACTCACGATGACAAGAAGACAATTGTGGTTTTTGAGTGAATTTACCCCTCATCTCTTCTCGCACAGTCAGCAAAAGCTGCTGATAGCTCTGCCTGGGATACTTTGTCAAGGCAGCGATAAAACACTGTTCCCATCCAATCAGTAATGGTGATGGTTTACGGATAAGCATGTGGGGGTAACTCACGTAAGACATGGCGCCGGTCGATTTTCCAGCTTCTTGAGTATCGGCGCTCTATACCATTATCAGCATCAAACTGATTCTTAAATTGTTCTTGGCGGAAATACAGTCTGAGCATCTGTACATCCTGCCCATTGAATGACATCGGCTGGACTGGTCTTGGACAGTCTGGTTCTTTCTTCTGCTTCCTTGCGTCCGTAAACGCTCTTGGCAGTACCCATCAGGGTAGACATCATTCCGGCAGTATTTCCACTCATAAAGTCCATACCGGCTGTCTTGAGAGCTTGTTGGGCGCCTGCGAACAAATCAGGTTCCTTGATCTTGCCCTCGGTCGAGTACTGCTCTGTCTCAGCGTATATTGCACAGACACAGACAGGAGCAGTATGGCTTTCTCTGTCTGGTATGTGGATGCGGGTGACACTCACCACGTAAGGAAGGTCCAGGACTGTCCCTGAGTGACACGAGTCGAAGATAGCTGTCAGTCGACAGCCGGGTGGAAGTGGCTTGACGCAGATCTCATGACTACACGACTGTCAGTTCACATTTTGGGAAAGCGTGTCGACCCTTACATCTCGTCGTCAATGATCAGTCCAGCCTCGTCAAAGTCGACAGGACAGATCGCTGATAACATTCCCATCAGTCAGCCGATTCATCCATAGCCTTTGATATACTGACCCTCGTCGTCACCGTCACTCTCATCTCCATCAACGTCTGCCACCTGGGTACCGTGTCCCGAGCTTAACCTGTCAGCTCAAGTTCCACGGACAATGCGAGTCAACGCGGACGTTGACCGTGTAAAGCTCGACTCTATCGGATAATGAAAAGCTTACTAGTGTAGGAACAGTGAATCGTTCTTCTGAGCACCATCAACGAGCCAATTCATAGCCCTGATGATATTCTCTCTCGTAGGCTCAGCCCTTTCATCATTCGTATCATCAGTAAGAACGATAACGTCCGAAGGATTATAGCCGAATCGTTCTATGCAAGTCAGCTTGCATTTAGATCCACCATAGATAAGCTCACCACAGATGAATTTCTCAACATTGCGAGCATCGTTGATACACCCTTTGAGCTGATAATCGGTTTCATAATAGTTGATACCGATCTTGTTTAGTTTTTTTTGTCAGTGCCATCAATTGTCGCAAGCTAGACTGGAATCAACTTACCAATAAAGCTTTCTTGCGACCATTGCCTTTATTCGTGTCAGATTCACATCGAAGTGTAATGTATATACCGAGAACGTACACTGGGAATACTCAAAGTACGGTTGTTGTTGTTGACCACTTTGAGCTTGCTGGTAGCTAGGGTCCTGCTGCCCGTCCCCTTGATGGTACTGATACCCATAAGGCGGTTCTTCATTCTGGTATTGCGCCTGTGGAACATAACCAGCAGCACTGTTTATTCTTGAGTACGGTCAATTACATGAGCTCGAATACTTACGTTGGCTGGTACCGAGATGGGGGAGGTGCACCAGTAGGAGGATTGTATTTGAATTCATCAGATCTCCAATGGGGTCAGCATCAAGACTGGACCAGCGAGCGGAAGACACCCACCTCTCAGGATACTCATCCTCCGGAGGCTGGTAGAACTCTTCCCACCTGTCACTCATGTTGATTCAGTTTGTTCGTTTGAGGACAGTACAAGTACAGTTGAGACAAGTGCTGTTACAGTCGCCATAGTGGGGCTAATCAACTGATCATCGGGCATACAGACCGAAGGAGGGTGCGGGCGAGGGCACAGCTCCAAAGGATACCTCGTGCACAGCATCACCCCGATATGTAGCAGACAAGATGCCTTGCATACATATCCTAGCTTACTGGCGTTATCAAGGTGCTATTGATCAGAAATTATGGCCAATGGGACGATGATGACAAATAGGACACAAAATGGTACAATAGCAATATGCCGCCCGTGCGTCATGTCAGGCAGAGTCGGTGGCGAAGTCTTCCTCATACTGTATCATCATCTGGAATGAACGTACGAAATACACAATTGAAGCTATGAGCCCCAAATGAGAAAACAGATGTTGTAAATGAGGGACACAGTGGCCAAACAGCAGAAACGGAAGACTTTGATAATGCATCCAGTCTATCCTGTGCTATGACGACCGGCGTACCGATAAAGCATGATATCTACCCTCGTCAGCTTTAGACCCATTTCGTACTGACCTCGTGTACAATTCCGCAGACTCGACATCTTTTAAAAATGCCTCGGACAGCACATCGACTTCTTCATCGCTATATCCTCCAAAATATATCATGGTGTATCTAGCGGACTCGATATACACTTTGATATTTATCAGATTGATCTTGCCCAATTGTAATAAGCGACCTGAACATAGAGATTTGTTGTCTTCAGTGGGACCACACAGTAGACATTGTGAGGTAGACTTACCATTCCCATGTCCAATAGGAACACGTATATCGTGGCCGTTCATTTCTCCCATTTGACCTACAACTGCAGCGATCTCCTCAATCTTGAATGGCCTCATCCCTGCTCGACGGAGAGAACGATGAAACGCATTGGTCCATGCTTGTACACCTAATGGACTTGATCCATCAGGAAGTACAGGTGGATAGACAGTATCGAATATCAAAAGGAGACCACCGGGACGAAGAAGCTTGTATGCTGATGTTATGAGTCGAGCAAATGACTTGAACTGCCACATCATTAGTATAGGAAAAAAAGGGGAAGGAAACATGGGAGTGTTTACTCGTAGTGAGGCGAAGCGGATATGGATCACATCGAACGAGGATCCCTCATAAAGAGGCAAAGCATCAAGATCAACCCTGTTGTCAGTTTCGTCTGAAGGTGCACATACAGTTCGAAACTACCACATCACAATGTCAATTGTGACTCGCCATCGAGAATTTACAACGAGATACTGACTCGCAATTTGGTGGGACCATCCTCCATGTCAGCGATGCTTGGAGAGAGCAGCTCACAAGTCCTGCACAGGTATGTTGTCGATACTGCTGGTCAATGAAGCTTCACATACAGTATCTTACCCAATGACATCGGCACTGCAAGGAGCGCGGGAGTAGGCAGTTTGTGAGTGCAGGATAAATTTGTTGCGGATGAGTCAGACACCGGGGACAGGAATACAACGTGACGAAGTTTGTTCATCAGCGTTTGTTCACCGGGCAGAGAGAATCCCTGACAATGGGAACATATCGGCCATTTCAATAGCCCAACTGCAATCATGAGTATTGCCTCTATCCAAAGGAACAAAACTCACGCTCCAGTGCCCTGTGGCAATGACGCCATGAGCTAAGTAACGTCGCTGTTAGGACTGCGTACCGTGGTAATGTCTAGTATCCGTGGTCTGCCTTGCACTGCATGTAACACTTCACGAACTGGACCAACAAATGGGTCTAAATGTCAGGCATAAACATACCAGGTCCCGCTTACGTCCCAGTACTGCATTATCAGCTTGCTGAAGCTGTTACACCGTAGCTGGCAAGTTGACACAAGCTCACACAGTCGAAGAAGCCAGTGTTCGGAATCCTGTCGCTACGATATCCTCAGCGGTCAACCCTCTCAAATTGCTTTTGACTCAAACCTCGAGCTCGGCCTCGTCGCATGCCCAGCCACCGACACCTGCTTTTCTTATGCGTCTTCCCCTCCAAGATGTAAAGTAACCTTCATCCGCCGCTTCACTTGTGTCTAGTTCATTGAGTACTGACGTTGTTTGCGAGTTCAACATTCTAGTCAATAACAAGCCTGTCGAATCGGAGCCTGACGATTTACGGATGGTCGCTGGAGGTGTAGAGTAATGCGCCTTTCTTCGCTTAGGAGTTACTGTTCCGCTCTCGGCTTCTCTTGACATTATGAGAAGTCGTGGTGGGGACAAATAGCTTGACAAAACATTGCATACAGTGTCAATGATCACATCTTGGGCGTGTTGAGTGCACCGATCGGATCAGTCAACGAAATATCTGTGTCTGTGTTCTGTGTTCTGGTTACCAAAGGTAGCGGAGGCCTTCGAGGGGGAAGTAGAGTAACAAACAATTCGTCACATTTCCCACACCTCAAGTGATCTATCTGGTACCTGTGCTGGGGAAGCAATACTAGCTTTTCAGAACCAGAAATGTGGCGATGTCACCACAAGTGATAAAACAGCATATAGCTTGGACGGGATCAAAACGCCGGTTGCCCTGATAATAAGGATGATGCGCAAACGTCGCCACTGATTTCATACCGAGTATATACATACACAACACACCAACGACCATCCCTTGAATATAATCCTTCCTTTCTACTTGGTCGCCTGTAGACATTGCCTTCACCTTCTCTCATAGAACGTTCCGAAGCTAGGCCTAGGACCATTGTGTTTCATCGTCAAATCAATATGGGCTCATCCCAATCGCGAGCTAATGATTCAGCATCCTCTTCCGACACAGCCTCGTCTGCACCACCAGCACCTTCTCGCACTTCCTCTTCCCAGAGCACAGATTTTCCCCGCCGTAGACTATCCACTTTTAATCGCCTCTCATCCCTGTCTAAGCGACAAGGATTTAAACGCGATCGAGACGCGAGGAGCTTGGCGAGATTGGAGCAGGGTGAGGCGAAGAAAGCAAGGAAGCGGGACTTGAGTCCTTGTGAGCAAGCTGAAGAAGCGAAGGAGGCAGGGGAAAGGCAGGAGACACCTGAAATCGAGTCTCCTTCAGCAATTGAAACTCCTGTGATGAGGCCTGTACAAGACGAGAACGTTTATTCAGCAGACTCAACAACGCCTACCACCGCCAGCATCAGCACTCTAGCCACGCCGTCCGTGATTGATGTCGATGCACCTTTCGCTTCTTCTTCTTCCTCCTCACATCCTGTCCCATCTCCAGCACCTACAGTCTTCTCCCCAAATCCTCTCAGTCCCAGTGTCGATCGCCTATTGAATCGGTTTCGTCGGCAATCACTACCATCACAAGCTACTCCACCTCGGATAGCCGATCGATTGACTGCTCTGTTAGGCTTCTTCAGTCCTGCTCAAAACACCAACCAGGCTTCTGACGACTCCTCATCTGCCAGTAGACCAGATGATGAACCTCAACCTACTACTGCAGAGATGATTCGAGATGTTACGCGGAGGTTATCGGACGCCCGACGCGAACTGGACGCTACCCAGCGGCAGATCGACGAAACGCGCCAGAGGATCGAGCAGAGAGAACAAATGAGTGCGGCCCTAGAGGCTGAGATTTCTGGTCGGGTGAGCCGAACGACCACAGAGCCAGCATCCCCAATGAGGAGGAGAATACCTGCTGGAGCTGTTCTGGTCATCCAGGGCTTGGCGCAGACGGAGACGGCTTCACCAGCGCCCGACAATGTTTCGGCAAACTCGACCCCCGCTGGTTCGCCTTCGGCTAACGATTCTTCTCGGCCTTTCTTCCCCCGGCTCAGGCGAATGTCCGAGGGAAACACCCCACAGTCGGATGAGAATGACAATTCCAACGGTGCCTCTATAGAGACTCAAGCTAGGATGATCGGTGGCCTCTTGACGTATGTCCTGCAGCACGCATTCCCACTCTCTGCTGATCACCGTATAGTGTGGCAGCAGCAGCTACAGCAAGTACTCTGTTGACTCCTGACGCCTCGACTTCCTCCGCCGTGCCTAATCCCACTCCGAACAGATCCGCTGCTGCGCAGGCTCTGAGTAATCTCATGGACCGTATCCGACCCAGCCGCCTTCGTTCATCGCAATCGGTCGAAGCTGCTCTTGGATCGTATCTTCGTGGCGTACTCCGTGACAGTCGGCAACTCGACTCTCAAAACGCTACAGGGCAGGGAGATTCGGACACCACCGATCAGATTAGCGATAGCTTCCAGAGTTTCCTTGAGTTCCTCCAGGCTGATCTTGTTGAATCTGTGCGGGCATTTGTTGCGCCAGCGGACGAGTCTGTGGGAGAATCTTCTGATGAGACCACCACAAACGATCCAACCAATTCTCAAACTTCGGAGCCGAGGGCGACGGAAGAGCTGCCCATCCCGAGCTTTCACCGTCAGCTGGGACAGAACATACCTGGAGAACGCAACACGACAGGAGTGGTTGGTGGACAACACGGTCTACCCCGTCGTCTCAATTTCTTCCGAGCGCATCTCTTCCCGCCTGTCTCGATGACCTCGGACGATGCAGCCTCTACTGGTGGACAGCCAGAGGACACGATGGTGCCGTGCATCTTCATCGGAGTCCGATCAATCTCGCATGATCCTTCTTTGACAACCGAAGATTTGGTGCAACACCCAAGTTTCCCTTTTGTCAACGGCACAGTTCCAGCCGAAGAGTCTACCGGGGAAGCTTCAGGTGCCGAAGATACATCTGCCCCTACTCCTCCCTCTTCAGAAGCATATGTCACTCATCCATCATCTACCACCACTGATAGACGCACTCTTCGTGAGCGCGTTCTGGAACGCCTTTCGCCTCGTCGACCTGTAGCTCCCACAGCTCTACACACTTACCTGGTCTATGTGATTGGCGGCAATTACCCAAGTGATCACCCGGTGCTGCGCATTCCCAATCTGGCCACAGGCGGGCCATTGACAGACGAAGAGATGGTCCTTGTTGGTGAACTGATGGGATCGGTCAAACCTCCCGTGGCGACTAGAGAGGATATTGAGAAAGCTGGTCTGATGACTCTGGATGGCGCAGAGATGGTGGCTGCTGCTGAGCGGGGCGACGTTCTCTCAAGCTGTGTCGAGAGATGTTTAGTCAGTCTCACTCTCACGTTTGCGAGCCTCGTACGAATTTGAGCTGATGATTCGACAGATCTGTTTAGGCGAGTATGAACAAGGTGAAGAATGTCGAGTATTGAAATGTCGACATGGATTCCATAAAGAATGCGTTGATCATTGGCTTGAGGCAGGCAGGAATAGCTGTCCAGCCTGCAGATCTGAAGGTGAGTGAAAGAGTGTCTGTGAGCCCAATCAAGCATGGCTGATGAGTTCGTCCAGCGGTACAGACTGGAAAGACTGAAGTTACGGCTCCAGTAGCAGCGGCAGCAATGGGTCTGGCTGAGCCTGTGACCCCGGCTGCTCAAGTCAGTCAAGACGAGGTCAATTTGTAATGTCTGTAGCATATTAGGACGCAAGGGGGGCATACATATATATCACGCATCGAGAACAGGTTGCTTGTATGACTGTATGGTAGTAATCTGCGCCATTCTCTCGGGCTATGTATATGTCTTCAACCCTCGTGTATTGATAAAATAAGAAATGAGATTGATAATTCGTTGCATGCTGGTGATACATTTCTCTATACCACTTTGGATCACCGTGTGATGACCTTAGGATTGTTTATTTGGTAAGGGGGTTAAGACTACGAGTGGGGTTCAGGGTTGGCTTGGGCTACTCGAAGATGAGGTAGAGGAGAGATTGGTGATTTATGAGGGTTTTTGAGAAGATTCGTAGTATTTAGAGGTATCGACTCCGTGGAAAGGGTGGTTTGCAAAATTGAACCTGAGGATGGAGTATCAGTATGGCTATCTCGCGGGATTTTCTCATCGCCTCTGCCCTCTTGTCTTGACACATCTGACAATGTCCCTCTTGTCTTGACACATCTGACAATGCCCCTCTTGTCTTGACACATCTGGCAATGTCCCTCTTTGGCAGGGCAACAATTGGAAAGGATAGCCTCCAGACTCCGTCCAGCTTGTTCTCACAGCTCCCATTTGTGGTATTTCCCTCCGTTTACTTGTCGTCCCGTAAATCCTGACAATATTGGCTATCTATCGTTCCCCCTCCTACCTGGATCTCCGCATTCTGAGTACCTCTTCTACCTCTACCACCTTGGAACTCTTACTCCTCCGCTGGCACATCTTGTACCAAAAAAAAAAACAAGCCACGATTGACGATTGACACTCACCAAGGCAAAGTTTGGAATTTCAAAGCACTCCATTGAGAATTTCCAGCAGCGACAGATTGGCCATAGGCGTCCAAAGCTGATTCGCCATATAATGGTTTCCCAGCTTTGGCAAGAGCTGATAATTCTGTAAAGTCTTTTTCGACCTCAGCAGCATTTTCACTCCATCCCCAGAATCGTTCTGGATATTATGATCAGCTCTTCGTCCCTCCCATTTCATTCCAAAAAAAAATCACAGAGCGAGAGAGAGAGAAAAGAAGAGAGAGAATTCAGTAAACGAGTTCGGTCCAAGGTGAAAGAGAGTGAGAGTATTGAAAGTAGAGAAAGAGAAGAAGACTTAAAACCTACTAGAAGAGTTTTGATATGCCCATAAGAAACCTGCGATAAACCCAAGTGAAGTATTAAGTCTCACAGCCGTTCGTAGTTGTTTCTTTGTCGCTCCTGAAGTATCGACATGTTCTGTAAGAGAGAGAAAAGAGAATAAATCATATCAGCTCAATCTTCTACGAGGAAAAATGATACTAGGAAAAGAAGGACGAAGAATGAAAAGGGAATGTATAATGACGAGTTTAACACCACTATAAGAATGGAAGCATGAAGGACAGAGTAGACGTACCCCAAACACGAACAAGAGCAGGCATAAAAGCAGTAACACCTGCCCATATTCCTAAATCAACAGGACGCATATATCTGATCACGCGAGAAAAGTGCGGATCAGAGTCGATAAGTGGGTATGGGTGCTCGACATCTTGGATAGGCATGATGAGCTAAAACACCTCGAACGGGGAAGGTTACGGTTCCAATAGCTATATAATTGAGATGCGCTATGCTCGTTGGTCCAAGGATCCTGGCAAGGATACCCCGGACGTCGGCGATTTATTCGGGAAATCCACATTGTGGCAGTATGCTTCCTATCGACTTCTCCGCAGACCGTATCACGTCCATGCTTCGTCAATGAACATACTTCACAGTCGAGCGAGACTGTTAACAAGACTGCCCGACACACATAGCAATGCGATCGGATTTCATTGGCACTGAACAAATGCTAGAAAATGATTTTTGACATCCACTTGCTCGTTTCCCTACACATTCATCTCCTCCACCAGGACCTCCTTCCTGCGATCCTCTCAGCTTTCTCCCTGCATCGGATACTCTGCTCCAGGTACCACAGGAAACTCTGTGGCTGACCTCTAGTCTGTAAACCAGACTTAGAAGACTGAAGCGACCATTAGCTTCTCGCAGACATCGAATACCAAAATAATCTCACGAAGGTCACCGAAGCCCGCTGCATCGATTCCAGAGTTCTCCTTGACGCCCAGCTCAAAGTCTACATCACATTAGCATATGCAACATCTTACAGCGGGATTTGCCCTGATTCAAGACCTGTGATGCAATAAAAGTCCAACTCACAGCCGTAGATGATAGTGGTTGCCATCAAAATACCAGTGCCACTTCCCAAGGCGCCCATCATATCGGCGACGACCGAGAGCAATCCAAGCGTAGCTCCACCAAACGCAGCAGCAGTAGGGATGACACGCTTGAGCTCCTTGTAGATCGAGGCATCTCGGTGACCTGCCAAAGTCATTTGCTGGTCCTTGAGCTGCTTTGCGACGTCGCGCGGTCCCGAGCCAGAGACTTCAATCCAGGTCTTAGAAAAGATGGCACAGGCAGTAACGATGAACGCGATATAGACGACGGTGTGGAGTGGGTCGACGAGAGCTGCTTTGAGCGAGTGAGGGGCAGAGATGTAGTAAGCCAATCCAGAGATGGCGGACAGTTGCGACGGGACTTCCTCCATTGGCTGTAACGTGATCAGAAAGGGAATACGAGAAACTAAAGTGAGAAGTAGCTCACCTCCCAAACACCAAGGAGACGGACCAGGAAGTTGTCGGGGAATCGCGACGAGAGCATCTGCGAGATGAGGAAGACATTGGAAGTCAAGGCCGACTCGAGCATGATGGGCATGTTTGACGTATAGAAGAGCTTGACGGGGTAGCTAGCACGCTGGCCACGCATCTTGCTAGATTTGATAGGGATCTCGATCCTGAAACCTTGGAGGTAGATGACGGCTGCGAATACGGCAACAGTCGCTAAGAGGTTCATGACATTTGGCAACCTCTCCCTGTAGAAAGCCTCTTTGAGGGCTCGGGTCTTGTCGTTCCAGGTGAACAAAAGGTGGAAGAGTGCAATGATGGCACCTTCGAACTCGGGTCCTCGGCCAGTGTTGACAGTGTTTGGCGAGAAAGCTTTCCAGATAATGTTCTCGCAGATGTTCGTAGCGATGAAGAGGGAGATACCAGATCCGAGACCATAGCCTTTGGTGAGAAGCTCATCGAGGAGAATGACGATCAAGCTCGCAGAGACGAGCTGGAGGATGAGAAGCAGGCAGACACCAGGACCTAGCGAGCTTGGAGATCCGTACAGACCGGTGAGGACGTAGACAGTTGCTTGACCGAGGGAGATGATCAGAGCGAAGACTGAAATGGTACATCAGCTCCACTTTGACACAAAGAAACAACAAAAGAGGTGCGGGATCAACTTACGTTTCTGAGCACCACCGAACAGAGCTCGATCATCCTTGAGACTAAAGTCGACATCGATCAATTGAGCACCAGCGAGAAGCTGCATGATCATTCCGGAAGTAACGATAGGAGTGATACCGAGCTCCATGAGTGTACCACGGTTGGAGGCCATGATTGCTCTCAGCCAGTACAGAGGGTCGGAAGAGTCAGACGACATGATGCCGTACAGAGGAACTTGCGAGCACACGAGAAAGATGAGGAGCGTTGTAGCGGTCCAGAGAACTTTGTGGTTGAAGGTAACCTGGGATCAAACCGTCAGTCATGCTAGGATCTGAATGGATAGTATTAGAAGGAGTAAGGAAGTTGAGGCAAACACAAGTCAGGCTCCACGTTTAGTAGCTCATAGCTTTTATAGCTACTTCTTCAACTTGTTTGCTTCCCCCCTCCCCAACTTCTAGGGAGCCCTAGCATTCAAATGACATAGAAGACACTTACTTTTCGCTCTGGAGCCGTCACTTCTGGGAGAATCGACATGAACGGCCGAACAAGTTCGAGGAATCGGACTATAGTAAAGGCCGACTATCAGCATCACCCCACGTATCGAAGATCACTGCACTCACAGCCCATCTTGCCAAAGACCGCGTCGGTACCGAAGGAGAAGGACGGTTGTAGGGTGTCGGAAGTAGTTTTTCGACCGAGTAGGAGGACGTGGAGATGTAGAGAGGATGGGTTGGTGGGATCCTAACATGGCCAACACGACGCTTTCGGCCACCTGCAAGTTTACAGCCGTGGGAGAACTGGAGTGATCTTATCTTACGTAAGAACGCCCCCCTGCCTGTGGAGACCCACCCATTTCACGTCGCGTGCTTCTGGATTTGAGAATGGTCCATGTGAATATCGCAGTCTGCCTTGAACTCTTGCTTCCTTCCCAAGGACGACCCAACCAATTAGCCCTATCAGACAACTAGGCGACAAGCTGAAGGAGCTGTATCGACCTTCTGCTTGTGAAAAGCACCGACGCTCTTTCGTATCGCATGACTGGAGGTGCTTTCTTCGCTGCTGGTGGGGGAGATGATGAGTATGATCTAGACGAGCAAGGAGTGGGTGCACATGCTGTACAATGGGTCGGAAAACCAGGAGTCAAAGGTCCTAAATGGGCGAAAACACCTTTGTTGACTGTTGGAATGTTAGGAATCCAGGTTAGTATCCACTCATCCCTCTCACAACAGTAGACGAAGAGTCCCAAGCTCATTCACACAGTGTGTATGGTCAATTGAGATGGGATACGCATCACCATATCTACTCGAGCTCGGATTATCGAAATCTTGGATGTCACTTGTTTTTATGGCTGGACCATTATCAGGTTTAATTGTCCAACCTCTGATAGGTATCTTTGCCGACCGTTCTCGAAATCGATTAGGACGTAGAAGACCATTCATGATTGCCGGTTGTCTGATCTGCGTCTTCGCAATGATGCTTCTAGGTTGGACGAGGGAATTATCAGGACTAGTAGGAGGAGGTACAGGATTGGCGATAGCCTTAGCGGTCTGGGCTATCTATTTGATTGATTTCTCAATCAATGCGGTCATGAGTGCCGATAGAGCGTTGGTGGTTGATACCTTACCGCCAAGTCAACAGGAGGAAGGGAGTGCTTGGGCTGGGAGAATGTTTGGATTTGGTAGTGTAGCGGGTTTCTTCGTGTACGTATCAAGGCTTCCATCCCGTATGAAGGAGAGACGGCGATGCTGATGGTCTCTTTCTCTTACAGGGGAGGTCTGAATTTACAGCCGGTATTACCTTTCCTGGGAAAAACACAACTGCAGATCTTATCCTTCATCACTTCGAGCATCCTCCTCTTGACCCACACGTTCACCTCCTGGGCAGTCACTGAACGTGTGCTTCTTCGTGATGAGTACGTCCAGATCTCTCCGTCCTAGCACATGACTGACGTCTCCATAGCCGTCCTCAATCCAAATCTACTCTCATCTCTAATCTCAAAGTCATCTGGGATAATATGTTCACACTTCCTCCCGGTATTCGTGCTATATGCTATGTGCAATTTTTTGCTTAGTGTGTTCACACCCCGTTTCGAGACAAGTGATCTAGCTGATATTCCTAGTCTTGGTTGGTTTCCTATCCTCTTCTTTACCACTGTCTGGGTGTCTGAAATATACAAATCGTCGACCTCCTTTGATGCCGATACCGATGTGGCGCAAGTCAACGCCGATGCGGTACGAGCTGGCAACCGAGCTCTCCTCCTACAATCCATTGTGAATATCATCACCTCGGTCGGCCTGCCTTTCTTAGTCGCCGAAAGCGGTGTACAGCCCGCCAGCTCCCATGCATATACTTCCCTCAACGGCGAGGGAATGGTGAACGGACAACATGATGTGCCGAATTCGGCAATGTGGAAGCGAGCTAGGGCGGATATACAGGATGGCGGAGCGATGCGAAAGGTCGTGGGTTTTATGAGACGATTGAGAGATGGTTCGGCACTGCAAATACCCATCAAGGGGGTGACGGTGGTCAAAGTGTGGTGGATCAGTCAATTTGTCTTCGCTGGAGCCATGGCAGCTAGCTGGTGAGTTGTGCTGTCTCTGAAAATGCTTGATCTGATTGGATCCTCAATTTAGGTTCGTCTCGACTGTGCATGGCGCGTATATGGTTATCGCCGTTACGGGTTTCTGTTGGGCTTTGAGCCAATGTGAGCTAACGGTCAATGACGGAGTAAACCAGCTCATAGTGCAGGGGCGCCATATTCTTTGTTGGGCGAACTCATCTTGATTGACGGTACTGTTGAGAGGGGCGCTCAATCAATTCAGCTTCGCGCTGCCCGTCCCTCTACTGATATGCGCCGCTCGTCCGAGGCGTTTACATCCGTACCGCTAGCCGCGTCGGTTTCAGCATCATCATCCAACCGTCATACGCCCTTACACTCTCGCCATACATCTCGTACATCTCTAACACTTGACGACGATCGTCCACTTCCACTTCCTGCCAACGTGAATATCGACAAGACCAAAGCCGCCTCCAAAGCCCGTGGTGGTCTTTCACCACTTATCGTCCAAAACCCAACACGTAACGAAGACGAATACAATCCCGAATTTGAGAATTCCCTCGTTCTTCGTCATTCAGACGAATCGGATAGGACAGATCCGGAAGCCATACACGACGGAGCTTCACCTTCACCTACTTCACCTTATCGGCATCAATCATCCCCATTACCTGGAAACGCAGGTTCGAACGGTGGTAAAGATACAGCCGATAAGGCTGGAGTCATCTTGGGTATTCATAATGTTTTCTTGGTATTACCTCAATTTGTCGTAACTTTTCTCAGTTCAATCATATTTTATCTCATGGAGCCGGAGAGACAATTACCGGATCATCATCCAAATGCTATCCCTATTTCGAATGTGACTGCCATTGAAGAAGGAGAAGTATTGGGAGATGTCATCGAACGGACGATGAAGCTTGTTGTGAGGGAAGGCGGAGTAGGAGGAGATGCGAGTAGTCCTGATGCTGTTGGACTTATTTTCCGGTGAGTTATTTTGGCTACCCGGCTACTTGACACAAAAGAGAATCAGAGAAGGGGTAGAGAATGAGAAAGGGAACGAGAACGAGAAAGGGAAAGGAAAAAGGGAACGAGAAAGAGAAACAGAAAGGAACAAAGAGCTGATATTTTGATTGTTATAGGATAGGAGGTGTGAGTGCGGCTATCGGCGGGTATATCTGTTGGAGACTCGCAAAACGATGGCAAAGAGGAGAAGGGATCTAGAGATATCTTGTACTAGTTATTGTGAGGGAACTGCATCATTTATTTACTATACAAAAAGTCTTGTCATGTCATAAATTGTGGTACATATTCAAAGGATCTACTCATGACTACATTTCTAGTCTCGAGGGACGAGGGAAAGATCGAACTCGCCATCCAGACACCACGTGCATTTACTCGATTCGGTAATGTGCCTTAGCATAGCTCTCTAACTGTATCTAAAGATTCCACCGTATCGGTTGCCGCAGCACAAAGTCTGTGTGTGTTGTTGTTGCTGTCTTCCTATTTTGTTAATCCCCGGTCTTTTCGGCTTTCCTTTCCCCTTGATCAATTCGCATTTGATCGACAAGATTAACGATTATTTGCTTGTTTTGTTTTGTTTAGTTCGATTGGCGTTGTTCTGTTAACGGTCGATCTCTGTTTGCAGGGCTTTTCCTCCAGAGTACCAAGCAAAGCAATTGGACTTGTCGTTGTCAAACACTTGATCTTGGCTTTGGAGTCTTTGACAATATTCTGGAGCTCACGACAACAATTCTCAAGTATCAGCCATGGGACAAACGACATCTGTGATACACCTGACTCGACGTGGTCCTATCCTGATCGCTCTATTGGTGTTGACATTCCTATTCGCCTCTGTCCACATTTTACGATCCGGGACCGAACCACTCCGATCACTATCTTCTCGACTTCGTACATCTTCCAACACATTCCTCACTGCCAATGACGACAAGGGATACGATTACGATGGACTTGTACCATCAGGAATGGCCGACACTTTAGCAGAGGTCTATGAAGATGAACGATTATCGTTACTTTCAAACATAGGATTTAATCAAGATTCAGAAGAAGCGGCAGTCCGTACACGTCCTGGAGGTCTTGATCCAGATTTCAATGCCTATATAACTCGACTGGAGACATTCGTCGATGAATGGTTTGGTGGCTCGAAACATTATTCATACTTGAATAAAATGCTGGATAGACTTGTACATGCTCAACCACCACCGATGAGAGAACAAGAATTTCAAAAGAATATAATCAGTTTCGATAAAGATGGAAGAGCAGGTGTACCGGATGAGTTCGCTTATTGGGATAAAAGAATGGCTGGACAAGGTTGGAATGTCGAAGTAGGCGATGACGAGTCGATGGAACAATGGTTCAACAGTGCTACGCAGGAACAGGCAGGAAGAGAGGGAATAGATGGCGAAGTAGAGCCTGAGTTTGGTTTTGGGGATGGAGTAGGTGCAGCGAAATGGAGAACTTTATGGGACAGTCTGCAGAGACCTGTGCTTAAAGCGGATCTACTCAGGTTAGTCACCGCCTTCTTTCCCTTCTCTCCTTCTCTCCTTCTCTCCTTCTCTCCTGCTCTCCTTCTCTCCTTCTCTCCTTCTCTCCTTCTCTCCTTCTCTCCTTCTCTCCTTCCTTCCTTCTTTCCTGCGATACCTGAAATGGATGGTCTTGTGTTTTGTCGTTGCGATCCTCGTTGAGCTGTTGTCGTATTGTGCTCACTCATGCAGATACCTCTTGATGCTAGTAGAAGGTGGTCTGTACACCGACTCGGACACAGCTCCTCTATCCGACATAAACCTCTGGGGAACAAACGCTCATCATCTCACTCCTCCAACACTTCGAGTACTCCAAAGAGCCATGCGACATTTATCTAAAATGCCTATCCCAGGCTCAGAACTTGAATCTGAAACGGATTTCGATGAAGATTCAGCTACGAATCCCGTCGATGAGGTTTCTCTCGGAATCAAAAATCCTAGAGTGGCTCTTGTCGTCAGTGTAGAATATGATGTTGGTCATGAGAGACAGGATCCAAGATTCGGTTATACCAGGGATTTACAGATTGTACAGTGGACTTTCTTGGTTAGTATACGATCTTACATTTCCCTTTTTCATTACTCCTTCCTTGATTAAGTGTGTTGGATGAGAAAACTAATTTGGTGCAGGCAAAACCCTTCCATCCTGTCTTCTTGGACGTTCTAGAAACGGCTACTCATGATATCACACAGCGACACCAAAGTGGTAAAGGTGAAGATTCTTGGCAGGCTATTTTAGATGGAACAGGTCCTGGACCTTTGTAAGTCATCTCTTCTTTCATCCTCTCCACCTATCCTATCTTTCTTTCATCCTCTCCTCCTATCTCTTCTCCTCTCTTCTTGATTGAGTGCCAAACTCCCCACCCACTGATAATGACAATGATCGCTGACGAAACTCCCATGTAGTACCGACGCAGTCTTACGTTACCTGTTAATCCAATACGGTGTAGCTCCCTCTCAATTACGAGGAATGGAAGATGGCGCTCTAATAGGAGACGTCCTCTTACTACCTCTACATGCGTTCGGAAGTTACTTGGGTGGAGAAGAAGATTGGAATGCTCATGATCCTTCTACGAGATGTGTTGCGCATGGATTCAGAGGAAGATGGAAAGGCGATATCAATTTCGAAGAACGTAAGAGAAAGAGATCAGGAAATATCACATTCAAAGAACGGAGAACGGTAGAAAAGAAACCTTTCTCTTTCTTCGAAAACAAACAAACAAACAAACAAACAAACGTGGTCACTACACTACAGTAGTAGTCCACCTCCCACAACCAATCATTGAAATAGACATATGTTGTACAATCATTATTTGACGACAGCGACAGCGTGATAGATGCATAAACAATGATTATGATCCATAACTGTATGCGCATATGTACATGTATCAGACGACTCCACCACCTTCACGCCTTGTACCTCTACTATATGGGTTACGCTCACTATCACCAATCGCACTTTTCGCTCCTGAAGGCGTTCCTGCTCCCGTTTGACTGCGCGTTACTCGCCTGGGAGTGTCGAGTAAGGGCGGTGCTGGCGGTGCAGCCCGTGGTTGAGTCTGAACACCGCCTGAGCGCAAGATAGGCGGTGGAGGTGGAGGGGGAAGTAGATCGGCACCCGATTGCCATTGATTAGATGATGGATGTGGTAATCCAAAGGCTGGTTGACGATTGGGAGGAGGTGCCACGCTGGCGGGGGGAGGTGAAGAAGTCGGCTGATAAGGCGACGAAGAGATTGCAGGTGACGATGATTGCGATGATGGACCCGATACTGATATATTCGAGAATGATTGCGTTATGGATCTGGAGAGCACATTAGTTCGCCAGCGACAAGGATATATGTAAGCGTCACTCACCCAACGTCCGCTCTTCTGGTATTGAGGAACTGTGAACAAGCCGCCTTGAAACCGCTGAGCATCTCCGCAAATGAATTGTGGAACTTGATCCCCTCTTCCGCGTTGTCTGCAATCTCTCGCCACTTCCAATATGCAAGATCCATGTCTTGCAACCGCGCTTCCCGTTCTTTGATCCTCGGATCGTCTTTACGCTCTGCAAGGAATGCCTCGTTCTGGTTCTGATTCCATTGTCAGCCCTCAAGTATATTGATCCATGCACCGCTCGACTCACCCGGATCTCCTCGAGCAGTTGTTCCTGCTTGTTTGCATCCCGATCCAACTCTTCCTTCAGCCGGTCATACTTTTCCAAGCTCTTGCCGAACAAAGTCTCAAACCACTCAGGCTTGACATCTCCACTGCCGCCATGAGCAAGCCGTGCAGCCTCTTGCAGGACCTGGGGGCGCACATCGTCGGCATCAGCAATTTGGCGAGCCTCGTTAATCAACCGTTGTCGATTGGAGATCATGTCTTCCAGCTGCTCTATCGAGGCACGGAGAGGGCGAACAGAGGCAGGGAGAGAAGAAACAGAGGATGTGGTCGAGGGCACATGATCACTGATCTCATCCTGGACTAATCAGCGACAAAGAACGGACCATTGCTTTTAGACTCACCTCCCCTCCGGCGAGTACCTCAATGAGTGGCTGCCATTCCTCCCATTTTGCTCGAACCGTGCCGTCCGAGCTGGAAGCCTGCTTGATGGTAGCATCGTACTGCCCAGCCATCTGAATCAGATGCTGATTGGCTATATGTGAGGGTTGGCGGGTTTGAGCGAGATGGGGTTGACGGGCCAGTAAGTTTTCGTCCTCCGTAGCCTCTTGATCGAGAATGTCCATGGCCTGCTCAAATTAGTCTCAACGGAGATATGTCCATCACACTCACCTCTGACAGTGTACGAGCGTTGCTCCTGGATAATCTCTCAACTTCCACTAATAAACCACGTATCCGATCGACACCACCACGCGAGTCAACGTCCTCCGCTTTCTGCAGCAAAGATGGTGGTAAACCAACAGGTCGCTCGAGTGCCTGTATGGAACCAGGCAAATTTAAAGATTGCAGGGTGCTGGGCGCAAGGTCAGCTCAATACCATTACACGCTCTATCCGCTTACCTCGCAGCTACACCATCCAGCTCCTCCCGCTTGCCATCAAGCTCGCGAACAAGGGTGTCTTTCCGATCATCATATACGCCTTCCGATCATCAGCTGGGAACGGGTTGAAGGTCAAGAGAAAAATGACTCACTCAACGCCAAGTGTACGCCGTATGGCACCAAAGCACTGAACAACGGCCCCATCCCGGCGCCCGCACCCATCAACCAGGCAACAGGCTCGGCAATCTCGGTTGGCGTGGCAAGTTTGACCATACCAGCACCAACGATCGGTGCTAGTTGATTTGCTGGTGGGACTGGTGACACGTAGACGAGGTCGTTGTCACGTATAGCACGATCCAAGGCCGTCTTGACTGCCGCTTGCAGATTCTTTACTTGATAAGCTTCATTCCGTTTTGAAAATATCTTCATTGGAGCTCACCTTCAAATCCGAAATGACTGAATCGGCTACACCTCTTTTCCCGGCATCCAAACCTTTCTTCGCTGCTGCATCGGCAACTTTTAGACGGGCAATCTCCTCTCCATATCGACCCTTCTCGAGGTCTTCTTGACTTAGACGATATTGCGCTGCCGCTTCAAAATGCATTTGTTTGACCGTCACGTGAGCGATCCAGTTCTGCAGAAGTCAGTTGGGTCTTCATCAAGTGCGAACAACTGACTGCGGGGAAGAAGCCTGCCGAGGGAATGTCGGTTCCGTTAGCGGAAGCCAAAGAGGCCTTGTAGTATTCGGAAACCTGCCATCAAGTCAGTATAGGTAACCAAAAGCCAACACCCTGCCTCACCTTCATCGATAATTTCCCGATAACAGCATTTTTGTATGAGCCCTCTGCTTTGTGTTAGCGTTATCAACCTCGTTCAAGAATGCACCCACGCAGAACTGCCTGCTGCCAATAGCATTCTTGCGCTTCGGCCAATACAAACTCCCGGATGGCCCCGAGAAAGGACTCGGTCATGTCGTATCCTGCTGCCGATGGAGTGGCAATATCCGATCTCAAAAGGGGTAGAATGACTTTAATGAGGTGATCTAACACTCCTGCTGCGCTCTAGACGTCGGGCGGCGTTAGCCAACATCTTGGGTTCTATACGTAGGCTCACGGAAAGATAGCCCAGGGCGCGTTTGATACCTTCCGCTTCAGCTCTCCGCTCGGATGCCGCCATGGAAGCCCAAATTGCTGAAATGTTGTATAGGATTGATGCTCGTTCGAACGTCAGAGAAGGAAGGGCGACGGCCGAGTCGGGTGTTATTGCGTATGGCGATGGGAAAGGTAGGTGGTAAGAGAATGGTACTGAGATCTGAGAATGTTGGTCTCCGCACTGACGAACACAACAGAGAGATTGGCTCACATCTGAAGGAAACTTAGTCGCAAGAAAGGATAATTGAGCATAATATCTGCACCAGTGTTAGCTGGGTCTAAGAGAGAAGACAATAATGGAAATCTACCTACCTCATGAGTCCGCGTACTATCTCTGGATGTGCTTCGGCTTTGGGCTCAACCCACTCCTTACGCAATCCTACCAGCGTATCTACATCTTCACGGAAAGCTTCTGGATGCGCATCTCGAAAGTGATGCGAGATGTAACTTAGCAGCTGTTGCGAGAAGGAAGGAAGAGGGTTTGCCCTCTTTGGTGGGATTTGAAGGAAGTTTGACTAAATCGAATCAGTACATCTCCATCTTCAAAGTCTGATCATCGCTGAATCAGAGCTCTTGACTCACCATCAAGATCGTGAATAGTATATACGCAAAGCCAGCGCGTTTGTGGTCCACAAAATAGCAACAACAGCAAAACACCAAAAGCTCTTCTCTCCACGTCATAAGCTGTCACCTCCACTTGTTGATTTTCCGCCTTCACCGTGATTTTGGACTTTTCATTTTCATTGCGAATGCAAGTAGCGAGAGCAGAAGTGGATACTCGATACGTGTATTGGACATGTCTCAATCACCGTTAGCTCGCTCTACGCGCCGTACGCTGCCTACATTTGCTCATGCTCCTTCACGACTTTCCAAATCCCACTCCTCACGCGACTTACCAGACGATGCCCCCTCTACGCCGAAAGAAAATGACTTTTCCACCCCCAAACGATCAGATAGTGCTTCTAGGTATAGAAGTGCTGGTACGACACCAGTGACGCCTACGATACATTATTCGCCTTATGCGACCTCAACACCACCAGGAGGGCTAAGTAGGAGCTCAAGTATTCCGTTTGATATGGCCGCGAGCGCCAAGGCAGGCCGTAAGGCTGAAGAGGAGGCCAGGAAGAGGTCCATGACTCCTGTACCTGCAGGAAGTGAAAAAAGACTAAAGCGATTCGTTAGGAAGAAACCAATATGGCAAAAGTAAGCTTGCATGCGATTCCAAGGATTTAGCTGATCTTTCTCAGAATCATGACATTTCCCAGCGACTTGGTCGATGACATACTCATGTACTATCCGACGAGTATAGAAGATGTGTTTCCCCCTCATCACCTCGCCAACCCAATTTCTCTAGGGATTCACTTCATACACTACCTCCTGCTTGCGCCGCTTTTCCCTTCTCACCATGAGCCGGACAGCGTCTTGTTGCGGACAACACCTAGATCGGGTCCGGGAAGCAGATGGGATAAGTGGGAGGAAGAGGGTAACGTCAAGGGCCGAGGCCTAGGAGGAGGTTGGACGGTATGTGCAACTGCTCCATCGGGATCTTTGACTGACGTTTGATGTGTAGACTCTGGTCTTGACTTTGATTCTTCTGGCTCTCGCTAGTGCCAACTCGGTCTATCTTTTCACACGATTCCGGACATACGATCTGCAGCTCCGCTCGGTAAGCTGTTTTACTGACGTCAATGTCTCTCCGAATCCTAATCGGTGATAGGCACAAGATCCCGTTGCATCACCTCATGCTTCCCCTATCCCTGCTCCTAAAGCAGAACGAGAGGACGAGGACGTGTTTGGCGGAGGCGCACCGGAGCAACCGGACAACGCAAAGATAGATTCGGCAAAGAGGACTGTGCACATCCTCTTCCTGATCATCAAATGGTCCTTGTGAGTGTAGCTATATACCATCTGCTATTAGCTTATCGTTTTCTAGTCGGGCCACTCTCGCCGTCTTTGGCCACTCGTCAAATTCAAAACTACCTGGAAGCTTCACCCCGTCAGAGGACAAGATCCAATCTCTCCGCGTGTGGGATCCGCCAGAGTTCTGTCTAGCCTTCTTCTGGTGCGCTTAGCTTGCTCTATCCACTGAATCCGTCCTGATAACACTCCCATAGCGCCTTTCCACCTTCTGCCCCAGTCCTCAGTTACCTCCTCACTCCTCTACACCCATTCATCACGCCTGTACTCCACCTTGTCGTCTCCTTCCTCCTCTCACACCTCGCTGCATCATTTGCCCAACTGGTCAAGGATCGGATGTTGCTCAGTGCTGAGGTTATGAGGGAGTATGATCGGAGATTTGTGTACAAAAAGGTGTTTAGTACCAAGGTGGATAGGGGCGTTGGGACTCATGAGGGTGAGTGTCTGTGATTTGAAGTGAGAGCTTGCTGACGATAGAAGCGGAGAGCGTCTGGTAATAATAATATAGGAGGAGCATTGGCTATCAGAATGGTATGGGAGCATTCGCTAATAGCATGATATGCAGCAATTAGGGCGCGATCCTTGGCCGTGAGACGAATCCTGAGATTCGATTGAAACTGGGCGAGACTCGTTACACGGACGCCTTTAATTTCACCACATCTCCGTCCTAATTCCCCTTCCTGAGATGATCGGGTAGAAAGCGAGGAAGAAAGGGTGATCTGATCGTCCAGCAACATTCCATGATAGCGGGAACAAGCCATCTATAAGACTACATGTACAGCGCTCTCGAGTGACTCCGCAACAGAGCAACGTATGCACCGATAAAGTTATCATGTAGAGGCCTTGTGATGGGTACGAGGTCAAGCGATCTCTCAGCGGAGAGTAGTCGTGTGTTAATTGTCGGCACGGGTTCCAGCAAAGTTAGAAATCCTCAAACCACACGTGAGAGTTACAGTACCATATGACGTCATGAATCCCCCCCTGACTTGTTTCAGCTTTGGCGTCGCCACTTGTGACGTCGATTAGCAGATTTTCGAGCAACGGCGACCTGTTATTACGAGAACGAGACTAACCCACCTCATCCCCCCACTGATATTACAAATACTCGTCGGATACCTTGTCATTCTCCATCTCTTATCCCCTTGACCCCCTCGTCGTTGCCTTTTGCGACGTCTCGCACCAGGCAAAGCTTTCATCTGCACATCATATTCAAGGTCTTCCATCCTTTCAACTTACGATCACTTCTTGACTTGTATCCCCCCACCAACAATGTCAAACCACACTACGGACCCTCCTGAGAAACCTCAACCTCATGGTCTCTCCAAGATCACCCAGGCCTTGAAGAGTAAGCTGAGTAAAGGGTCATCAAACG
Source organism: Naematelia encephala (assembly GCA_002105065.1). Taxonomy (NCBI): domain Eukaryota; kingdom Fungi; phylum Basidiomycota; class Tremellomycetes; order Tremellales; family Naemateliaceae; genus Naematelia; species Naematelia encephala. The sequence goes on from MCFC01000011.1 coordinate 120,842, forward strand.
GGACCGACAATCCTACATCAGACGGTATCACGACGGGGAAAGCGCAGCAGCGGTCCGAGCAGCGGCGACATGAGAAGGAGGAAAAAGCGCAGCGTCTTCAAGAGGGGCGACAGTCTTTAGAAGAACAGCGAGAGCTTGAGGCACAGCAGGCTAAGCGAGAGGAGGATCCAGAGACCCAGGCTCGGTATGGGGACCTGAGGCATCCGAGTGTGCTCGTCACTGTTGAGGAGATTGAGGGTATGCGCGAAGGCGAAGAGGTGACATTCAGAGCTAGGATACATGCCCAGCGCAAGGTCTCTGCCGCTCTCGACTTTTTGCTCTTTCGGCAACAAGAGCATTTGATCCAAGGTGTGCTATCTCGGACATCTCCGCACATGGTCAAGTGGACTCAACGCCTTCATCCGGAATCGATAGTTCAGGTTTCTGGTAAGCTCCAGAGACCAAAAGATCCAGTTCATTCGGCAACCATCCATGAGCTGGAAGTTGCGATATACTCTATCCACCTCGTGACCTCTGCAACAGATATTCCATTTGACTTATATCACCGATATGACTCGGAACCACTACATAAGCGACTTCAAAGCCGTATCGTCGACTTGCGCCATCCTGCCAACCATGCCGTTTTCCGCGTACGTTCCAAGATCATGCAAGTCTTCCGACAGACAATGGAGGATGAGGGCTTCCTGGAGATTAGTACCCCAAAGCTACAGCCTGCCGCGACCGAGAGTGGAGCAGAGGTGTTCAAGGTTAATTACTTTGGCCGGACGGCGTTCTTGGCGCAGAGTCCACAGTTGGCCAAGCAGATGGCTATCTCCGCAGATATGGGAAAGGTTTTCGAAGTGAGTGTACAGCAGCAACTGAAGTGCATGGCTGATCAGTCAGATCGGACCTGTCTTCCGAGCGGAAAACTCCAACACACACCGTCATCTTACCGAGTACACTGGCTTGGACATCGAGATGGCGATAGAGCAAGACTACCATGAAGTCATGAGGGTCCTTTGCAAGATGCTGAAAAACGTCTTTGCGGCCGTACAGTCTATGCGAACGGAGCTCGATCGTGTCCGTGAACGCTGGCCGTCGGATGACCTAGTCTGGCTCGATGAGACACCGGTTATTCCGTTCAACGAGGGGATCCAGATGCTGCGTGACGATGGGCGGGAAGTCGAGTACGAAGACCTCAGCACGCGCGATGAGATTCGACTCGGAGAGCTGGTCAAGGAGAAGTACAAAACCGACTTTTATGTCCTCGACAAGTTTCCCATCTCGGCACGGCCATTCTATACTATGAATGATGGGACAGCGACCAACTCGTTCGACATGTTCATTCGAGGACAAGAGGTATGCACAGGAGGCCAGCGGATCAACGATCCAAAAGCTCTCAGAGAAGCTATGCAGAAGGGTGGGATCGACGAAGGAGGTATGGAAGAGTATCTCGAGGCGTTTGATTGGGGTGTGCCACCACATGGAGGTGCAGGTTTGGGTTTGGAACGTATCGTTTTCCTCATGCTCAACCTGGGCAATGTGCGATACGCATCGCTCTTCCACCGAGACCCGAAATCTTTACCGGTCAAACCCCCCACGATACCTCACCCCGAGTCCTCCACTCTGCGGCATCACAAAGAGCCCCAACCGTTGGAAGAGCTCATTGCCAATTACGGAGACGCGACCAATACATCATGGCTCGACGATAGATTCCAGGTATGGCGGCAGCCCGGAACAGGCGCAGCTATCGGATTCGTGCCGCAGAAGAAGTTTGCAATGGTTGCTGGCGACCCACTGTGCGAAGCGACTCAGTATGGTGAGGTCATCATGGCGTTCTTGGAATTTGTGCGGACGGAACTCAAACTTACCCCAATCTGGATGTTGGTTTCGGACGAAGTGCAGGAGATCTTGGCGCGGCGGCTAGGATGGCGAACGATGACTTGTGTAGAGGAGCAGCGGGCGGATGCAGATGGCTTAACCGGGAGGGAAGACGGTAAAGAAGCGAGAAGGATCGACCGTGAGGGAGTCGAGGTATCCCAGGTCCAACCTGATGAGGAAGTACGCCGCCGAGTCGACGAACGTATCGAAGAATGGAAAGCCTCGCGCCAACAAAAAGGCAAACAAGTCCACCTAACTGAAATCGCACCGTGGAAAGACTCTGTACACCGACGATACTTCACCGCCGAAAAGAATGGTCGAGTCGAAGCATTCGTGGTTCTTGCTCAATTATCGCCTAGGCACGGCTGGCAAGTGAAATGGGCTATGGATTTCCCCAATTCAACATCGGGAGCGATAGAAGTCACAGTCGCACGAGCATTACAAACTCTCTCAGGTGCAGTCACGTTCGGAGCAGGCGTAAGCGACCGATTGGTACCTACTGCTCATCTAAATGGGATGCGAGCGAGGTTCTTGGCAAAGAGCTATGCGGCTGTGGTCAGTAGTCTGAATTTGAAAAGTAAGGCGGATTTCAGAGATAAGTTTGGAACATACGGAGAGAGCGTGTTCATCTGTTATCCCAAAAACGGACTTGGTCCCCAGGACGTTAATGAGATTGTCAAATTCTTTGAGGATTAGACGAAGGATCAAGGAGGAGCAAGTAACGTGATGATTTTATGTACATATTTATATTGATGATATACGATTCGAAGCATTGGATACGCTGGGATCACAGAGGCGCAGTATCTAGTGTACCAGAAAAGAGGGAGGAAAAGGTCTCGCCACCCGTATTCACTGTATCAAAACTCTAGATCCAGATGAAGAGATCGATGCACCGGTACGGTCCTACCTACTGTAGTTTGCTGCGTATGGGGATCCGTGACATCGTGCGTCTTGTGACAAAACGTTCTCACCAGTCCTCCTTTGCCTGTGTTGGTCTCGCAGTAGCGAAGGAGACCGCAGGACAGAACAGGTTGACAAGGGATATGAAAGGATACGGCGATCTCGGCTTTGCACAGCTTTAAGAGAAGTCTGAACATTCAGAGATCCTTAGTACGAGAGGGTCGATTTCGAGTCACGTCCGTGAGACCTTCCTGCTATGAGTTTCAGAAAGGCTGACGCTGACCGTGATCGGGTACTGTCTTTTGTTCTGCGTTCAGTGAACTCCGTCTTGAGAAGGCTCTCGGATTAGGGGTTATAAGACAGAGACGTCTTTCTCTCCATGTCCTCCTCTTACTCTTATACACTTTACTTCTTATTTTTCACACTTTCATACTCTCGCATTCTCGCTCTCTCGCTGACTATTGCTTTTGAAATTATCCTGTACTTATCCTGTCCAAGTCCGGCGCTCTCGCATACTTTCGCCACTCTCGCCCCTTCACACACTCGTACACTGCCGTACATTGCCGTACACTGCCGTATCTCCGCCCTCACTCTTGCCATCTCGTACTCCTTCGTATTCCACTATCGCCTGTTTGCTTCTTCTCAAAATGAGTCTTTCCAAGTTCAGTGTCAAACAAGGAGACAGTGTGGAGGACATCGTTAAGGCTCTGAATGAAGAATTTTCGTCACAACTTGAGGTGGATTTACGTCATCTTACAGAACTCCACCTCGAATATACGTGCAATGCGTTGTACGGTGGTGGAACAGAGGATTACCAGAAAATATCAACTGAATTCATGAGAGATGGACACCTCAGTTACTTACTCACTCCGGAGCTTCAAGGTGCATGGGATAACATCACTTCAGCGGCATGGGAGAAATCGTTTTCCGAGAGGTCTTTGGAGCAGACCAGAGGAGGCACGTCTAGGGAAATTCCGGATGCATGGGAGTCAACAAGTACTTGCCCCGAAGAGCTCCGATTGGATTTTACGAATTGTCTCATCGACACAATCGGCAGTGTCAGAAGTCTCCCCGAAGGCAAATCCAACCCATTGGACGCGAGGTCGGCCAATCTGGTTCAGCTCATCAGAAGCTGGTTGATCATGAGTGACCTGATTGACTATTGCGACAGAACCAATTGGAGGAACGAGAAAGGTGGCAAGGCCAACTTCAACGTCGTCATGAATAGTGCCTTATACACTAGCATGGACAAGGACCGAGCTCGGAACGCACTGAAAACATGGGATGACCAGCTTGCTAATAGGTCCGATCTTCAAAAGGAGTTGAACGATTGGAGTTCGGTCATGTGTGATTCGGGAGATGCATTATCCAATCAAGCTAGCCCAGCCATAGAACAAAATGCGATGTGTTAGTCTCTAAACCTTTCTCTGGTTTTGGCTAATCAAACGTACTCATCTCTAGGTACTCCTGAACTCGTGAACAACTTTCTTAAAAACTGCGCGATGTTTCTCCTTGACGCCAGTACAAATGATCGGGATAAAGGTTGGCTAGAAACCATAGCAGGCGAGGTTTCTACCGCGTTCTCTGAATTGCAGCTCCCTATCAAGCCATGGACCCAGCACTTATCGGAAGCTGCAACGGAGCGGGTAAAATCTGCTACGGAGAAGTCTTCGGAGCATCCGACCGAGGGAGGTAGTTCAGCACCAGGGAGACAAAGAGAGAACAACAGGAAGAAGAAAGACAAGCTGAAGCGGAAGAAAGAAAAAGAGAAGCTGGAGAGGCAGAAGATGGCTGCTATGATTCCTTCCGAGACCGATCCGGAAAGAACAAAAGGTAGCCAAAGTGCCTCGGTGAGAGGAGAAAGCACCTTGGAAGGCCTCCCAATGTCAGCTGGTACGCCTATCAATCTTGGCAACGAGCTGTCTGAAGATCCCTCCTCGGACCAGTGAGTGCACAAATCATTCACCATCGCCAATCAAATCTACGGAAAAGCTAACATGTATAGTCATTTGTTGCAAACCCGGCCTAAGACTGTGCAGTCTGAATCAGTGGCGTCAGCACTAGACCAGACTCTCCAAGAGGACTCTGCACCAAGAAGTTCCGAACAATCCGGTGGTGCCCTAGAAGAAGAGAAGCTATCGTGAGCCTCCAAATCTGTGTACGGATGAAGATTGATGCTTTTAGGATTGGCACTGATAACATCCCAACATCTGCTGGTGAAGATACCTCGATAGCCAGCCGTATCGAAACCACCAAAGGCGAATCGTTCGGAGATCAGCCGGGCGAAACCTTTGGAGTTCTCACGCTGAAACGAGATCCTAACAATCCTGGGACCGAGTTAACCAGTCCCCTGACACTCGAGCAGCCGTCTGCATCGGTCACAACAGGCAGCTATCATGAAGCTACAATTGCTTCCGAAGCCTCTTGGCGTCTGAGTCTACCCTCTGACGTTAGATTTTTGGCAACTTACAACGAGCATCAGAAGTATTTATCCGAAAAACGGGATGAGGGAACTAATCCAGACCCAAAAGCTTATTGGAACATACATGACAGCTATTTTCCCCCCGTCAAGGACCATATATCCCCTCGTGTAAAGAGCGATCCGTGGGAGAACAACGGAACGACGCAGTACACGCATATTCCGGAGGACTGGGAAGGCCCCCCGAACTCCGAAAAGACCGGACCTTTCACGTGCTTCAGACCGAACTTCTTCCCTTATCCTGAAAAACAATATGTGGGCAACGTGCCTCCTGAAGAGTTCGAGAGTCAGCTGAACGAAAGGCGGGAAATGGAGCGTCGTGAATTTCTCCTCCGTGATAAGGGTGGGACTTCTGATGTATCTCCGAGTGAGGAATTGACGGAACCAGGGGAACAACGAAGTTCATGGCAGCCTCAGGATAGCCTAGAGTCTGGAGATGGGTTGAGTCATAATGACCAATTTTCCACCATTGGCTCCACAGGCCAGATCATCGGGGAAGTCAGGGAAGTTGCTGGCGGGACAAGTACTGGTGATGAGCCAATACCAGACACGGCGTCGTAAGTCTCTTCAAAGCATCCTTCATCACTGACAGTCACTAGCAGCGATTTCAAGTCCTCCAGTGGTACTAAGCGCACGTCTCGCAGGGACGTGACTGCGGGGGCATCAACGAGGTGAGTGATTCACACGAATGATGGTGCAGCCATACTTATGAATACAAGTCGTGATGAGCAAAGCACACCCGAGAAGCAAAGCAAAGTGAGTATTCGGTATCAATCACTAAATCACTGACTTTTCATTTAGGATGCGAGGAGGAGAGCAGACCAGGCTGCAAAGAGAGAAAAGAAAAGGACAGAGAAGGCTGAGAGAAAGAGCCAGAGAAGAGGTTGAGAAGGAAACAGTGAGTTGCCCCGCGAAGGTTTTGGGTGAAAGTTCCCAGCGGCAAACCAATCACCGACGGGAGGGATGATTGCTCCCAATATGAAATATCGTAATCAAACAGGATGTAGAAATTTGCTCAACTCTCCTCCGGCAAGGCCACTGGCCCTTGATTCAGATGCACGACATATATTGGGTCTGTACATGGTACCTAAGTATTTGAGTGGTTCACCTAGGGGCAAAACGCCGTGCCAAGCCGTAAACAATAAGGAATCTGACTTCAGGAGAAGGTAATATAATTCGCCACAGAGCAGTAATGGATCTTTCTGTCGAGGTACAGCCAGAAACGTTATCGATATTGGTGACATCTGGTTACATCTCGCTATATCTGTTATGTCGTTGCTCTTGACCGCTTGGCGCATGAGTCATGCTTTTCAGGCAAAATATGAGGCAGGATGAAGCGCACGGGCGATCGCTCGTGGAGCCCCAGTTTTAACACTGTTTGGATTGCCAGGTTACATCCTCTGTATGTCAACAGATAATGTACTGGCCCACTGCGACCTCGCGCGTGCTCTCGATCCCGTCACCATTGGATGATGCTGAGCTGCTGTGTGTGAGGCCGAGCAGGAAGGGCAACTTTTTCGCGTGTCTCTCGCGGGCGGGAATCGGGATATGGGATGTCCGAGTGAGTTGCCAGTTTCCATGGTACGCTGACAATGTAGCCAACGGTTATGCATGCTGCTGTAATACGGACTGAGCGGAGTGTAGAACGTTGGGGCGAGAATGTTGATGTTTTCTGGGCGACAGACGGGCGCGGACTCATCGTACTGGTGCGTACCTTGATATCCTGTTGCTGAGACAAAGACAACCACCAGTCACCTCGTGCTATATACCCTCCAACCAACACCAAATCCAGCTTATGATACCCCGCCTGCACAACCAGCTACATATTCGGCGGGACCAGGAGAAGGAGGTGTGCTATCAGGCTGGGCTCTACGTCCTGCTGGAGTCGCGTTCGTCATGGGGGGATGTACCAGCGTCTTGCCCTTACCGCATAGTTTGCTGCTAGGGTTGCGTCATCCGCCAGGACTCTTGGAGGTCCCATGGCCGCTACCGCAGACTCTTGTTGGTGGAAAGACTGGCAACCAGTATCCTCCCGCCCCGTTGGACGGGGCAGATGGGCAACTGTGGGATATGGCGAACACTTGGATGAGTGAGTCATGGCCTGAGATGATCGCGGCTGACCGGTCAGAACCAAGTCCCCCATTGAAGTTGTCTGTAACGCGGACTCAGGGATTGCCCGCGATGTACACTATGCTTACTACGGACGGTCGCGTATGGGGCATGTATACCTCGGTGCAAGCTGGTCAATACCAGGTGGGTTATGCATTTGACGGGTCTGATGGTGAGCCTGGATCGTCTAGAACAACCTCTCGGTTCGTAGGACAAGCAATATATCCACCATCTCGTGCCCACCAGGGCTCTTCGGGTAATGAGGTGCTGGGGCTTGTGGATGCGCCAGATGAGGTGCTGGAGAATTTGGAGGATGAGATGAGAGCCGTAGACTTCGCGGTGAATACACGGATGGGTCTCGTCGCGGTGGGACTTGCTGGGTAAGTGAACAATATTGCGAGTCTGACGCAATCTCAGCGGCCAAGTCGAGATGATTAGCGTCCCGCCATATCCGCAGCCTGCACGACGGTCACATACATTGGATTTGAAGGCTTCGGCTAATCTCCGTAAGTGTTTGCGTCGTGGTGGAGCTGACGGAAGGCACACCTCCTGGCTCGGTCACCTCGCTAGCTTGGACGTCCGACGGTTACGCGCTTGCAGTGGGATATGAGCATGGATGGGCGGTCTGGTCTTTTGGCGGGAGATTGGGCGGATGGGGTTTGGCGGACGAGGGGAGCGAAGAGTCTTTCATGAGGGGTGTCCACGAACTTGTAAGTATTGTCTGAAGGACTACGCTTATGGGTTCAGTTCTGGGCACCAGGGAATCTCGATCTCTTCGCATTGACTAAAGAAAGTTCACTGTACGCAATTCCGTTTGCAAAGTCGGCCACTACGGGGCAACACTCTCCAGTGGGTTGAAAGTGTAGCGAAGCTGATTGCAGGACAACACGCGATATGCCTTTCTACAAATGGACGACAGGGTTCTGGTATATAGGGGAGCGGACCAGCCAGACCTCAGCGTCATCAATCCAGAGTCGGATGTCTGGCAGCATATCAAGGTACGTCTGGGAATGAAGGACGAGCTGAGATAAGATCCCCAATGCATATATCACCACCAATTGGCCGATTCGCTACGCGTCAATATCGAATGATGGCAAGCTTATCGCTGTGTCTGGACGGCGTGGCCTGACGCATTACTCTGCGTCCTCTGGACGGTGGAAGTTGTTTGCCGATGAGCGGGAGGAGGCGGCTTTCGTCGTGCGTGGAGGGCTGCTCTGGTTTCATCACGTGCTCGTTGTGGCCGTAGAGGCGGACAAGAACTTTCAGGTGAGAGAACCAGCAAATGTAGGCTAACGATAGATTCGGCTATACTCGCGTGACTTTGATCTTGCCGAGGCGAATGTTTTACATGCGCAGAACATCCCATCTCCAGTGCTGGTTATGTCGCTTTTGGATAACTCCTTGCTGGTGTATACCGCCGACAATACGCTTTACCACTTCTTGATCCTGCCGACGAAGGACGCGATCAGGCTGCATCTCTGTGGTAGTATCAGCTTTGTGGGGATTGTCAGGGTTCCGAGTAGGGTCAGAGCGTTGTCCTGGCTGCTGCCCTCGGCTCAGAAGGGTAGGTCGAGCGTAGCGTGAATGAGCTGAAGGTAGATTTGGGTGATCCGGCGGACGATCTGATTGTGGCGACGATGATCTTTCTCGTCGATGGGAAGCTGGTGCTATTGCGGCCACGGAGGGTGAGTAAGCGTGCGAGAATCAAGGGCTGACTTCAGGCGGGGAACGAGGAGGTGCGATATGACATGCAGGTTCTGGCGGACCGTATCGAAGCGTATTGGACCCATCTTCACGGTGTAGGGACTCTTGAGAACTCGCTATGGGGCTATGACGGCTCGGGCATGCGTATCTGGCTTGATGCGCTGACGATCGAGGCGACCAAGGTGGATTCAGTCAAAGACGCGTATGAAAGCGTGCAGGAGAGTGTGCATCTCAGGCTAGACTTTTATCCTCTGTGTAGGTCGAAGTGATGTGTTCAAGCTGATGATGATAGCCATCCTCATGGATAAGGGCATAATAATCGGGGTCGACTACGAGACATCTTTGAGGAATCTGCCGTTTGCGCTGTTCAAGATTCAGACTGGGACGCATTTGTTTTTGCCTCAACTTCTGCGTTATCATCTTTCGACAGGCCACCTCGATTCTGCCTTGGTATTTGCGACAAATTACAGTAGCATAGCTTACTTTGCCCATTCTCTGGAAATCCTGCTGCATTCTGTCCTCGAAGACGAGGTGGATGCGGGATCGTTGGAGACGCTGCCTCGGGTGGTGGAGTTTCTGGATCACTTTCCAGAAAGTCTGGATGTCGTGGTTGGGTGTGCCCGGAAGTCCGAGGTGGAGAGGTGGGAGGTACTATTTGGGGTAGTGGGTGCACCTAGAGAGTTATTTGAACGGTGTGCAGCAGGAGGGCGGTTGAGAACAGCTGCAGGGTGTCTCTTGGTCTTGCATACATTGGAGGAGCTGGATGATGCCAAGGTGGGTTTATATAAGGGGAGGTCAAGCTGACGATCAGGACACGATCAGGCTCCTACGTCTTGCTATTGAAGCAAAGGAGTATCATGTGAGTGTTAACACTAAAAACAACGAGCTGATTGGTAGTTGTGTAAAGAGTTATTGCGCTTTTTACATTCAATCGACGAGACTGGCTCTGCTCTTCGCCACGCTATCGACGAAGTAGGCATAGTGCCTGATTCGCCAATGCCACCATCACCACCAACACCACCACCACCAACACCACCACCACCGCCAGCTGCAGCAGCTCCGCCACTCCTGACTTTCCGATCAGATACTCCACCAACAGTCGCAAGGGTCTTGAAGTCTGATAGAGTCAATTCGCCATTTGAACTTTCGTTGCCTAGGCTGTTCACTTCTCCTCCAAGTCCAAGGACCGTAGAGACTATGCCACAGCCTCTAGAAATACCTGGAGATTCATAGACATCTAATGTTGGGCACATATGCATGCTAGTGTTGTTGTCGTTGTTCTCGTCGCTGCCGAAGTCATGGTTGCTGGCATGATCACCAATCCGACCTTGTCTGCGTCGCTGTCGTTACCATTGTCGCTTTCACATCTACTGCCACTCTCGCTGTCACAGCTCTCACTTCTTGTGACACTGTCGTCGCTGCTGTTGTCCCATCATCTTAAAAGCCCGTGATAAAGATCAAGTCCGTGCACTTGTGCAAATCTTTACGTAAAAAACCTCCACTCGCTGAAAGTTCAAGAGACCTCATCTTTCCTCGTCTGTCTTCAAACCAAGTACAGAGATTCGCAATGACAGATTCTTCAGATAGGATCAAGTCAGTAGATGATGCTCTCACAAGTGTGATAGGTCTACTAGAGACTGAATCGACCTTGAAAAAAGTAAGTCGGTCTTGATCCTTTTCTTATCACTTTCCTGTTCTTATCACTCTCCTGTTCGATCATCGATTACTTACTCACTCATCACTACTTAGACGATCAGAGAATCGTTAGAGCCTATAGACGATTTACATCGATCAGCATTAGCTGAATTGAATAAATTACATTCCTCTTCTTATACATCTCGTACGTCCCTACTCCCTCTCCTTCCACCTCCCCGATCAATTGATATTTGCTGATCATTTACGATATACAGATGCAGCGATATGTTCACGTACACTCGAGATCATTTCTACTGCTGGACCTCACTGGAACAACGTAGCTTCACTCGTCCCTGAAGGAGAATATTATCGGTATGCCTTTCTTTCTCTTACTACCATACATCATACACTCTGATTACTTTCCGACCAGTTGGCTAAATGACTGATTGTGATCAGATATCAATTTGCCCTAGGACCACCTATGCGAAATCTCACTACACTTGTCGCTCTGGCACATTTCTTACTCCATGATTCACTAATCTCATCAACTGATACAGCCATTGCAATGGGTCGTTAGTTCCTTCTTCCTTCTGTTATAGTCTTCCTCTCGTCTACTTGTCTTCTCCTTCTCTACTGGTGTTCTCCTTTTCTATGTCTTCTCCTCATCTACTTGTCTTCTCCTTCTCTACTAGTCTTCTCCTTTCCTTCTAGTCTTATCCTTCGTGCGTGGCTTATACAGAACAGTACCAACAACTCTACAACTCACTGCAGAAGATTATCTTCAAGGTGTAATAGGTATGGTGAATGAGCTTGTGAGTCCCTCTCGTCACATACAAGACAAACACAGCGGCTGAGATAGTGAATCAGCCACGATTATCGATCAATTCCGTAACTGCCCAGAACTTTACATTACCAACAAAGATCGCTAGTTTCGTGAATGATATATTCGCTAGTTACTCTCTCGTAAGTTACTCTAGCTACTCTTCTTGTTGGCTACAAGCGGAAAGTTGATAGACACTCTGTAGCTTAACCTGCGTAACGATGCGCTAAGACGTAAATTCGATTCCCTCAAATACGACCTCAAGCGATGCGAGGATGTGGTCTATGATCTCACACTCAGGGGTCTGACAAGGCCCGCGGTCTGATGAGGTTGAGTTGGTTGTTGAACACATACAAAAAGCACAGTAAAAAGCATCATGTCACATGTACATATATAGCATCATTAAGTCAATGCAGTTCATGAACCGGAAATGTCGTCGTATATACACACAAAAACACGAAATCAATCACCCAACCATTATTGCTCTTTGACACCGTCCTCTTCTGCCCCGGCTAGACCAGCCTCGCTCAATAAACCCCCTAACCACCTCATGACCTCTCCTTCCTCTACTCCACCTTCGACATCAACGAAATCACCAACACACCTGCCTGTGACTACACGTGATTTGTGGATGAGCGATTTCCCATTGTTGCTCGTTGTTGAAAGCACGAGTTGAAGTAGGTAGGTAGGTCCTGACGAAGTGTTTGTGTTTGTGTTTATGTTTGTCAATTTGGGTGAAGAGACTTCTTTCGAGTGCGCGTTTGCGTGGATGTGTGATGAGGACGAAGAGGGGGAAAGAGTAGTTGGGGACGACATTGCTGAAGATGGTGAAGATGGGCGGGTGTGAGGGGAGAAAGTGAGCTGTGAGGTTGGAGGGGGGAGGAGTGAAGTTGACGATATGACTTGAATGTGATCCGTCTCAATCTACAGTATCACATTAGCCACGTTGACATCAATTCCAATGACACCTAATGACATCTGAAGACACTTTACGACACCTGGTGACACCTAATGACATCTGATGACACTCCTGATGACACCTAATAACACTTGATGAGAGCAAATGACTTACTCGCTTGACCATCCTCCGACGTTTCCCTTGAAAGACCTCTCCCTTCTCTACCCACCGCTTCCAAGCCCACAGAACACCCTGCAGAGTAAAGTACCCCACGACAGCGACCCAGAGTACAGGCTTTGAATCGTCGAATGATACTCTGAGCGAGTAGAGCACCGATCCAAGTGCAATGATGACGGATGAATAGCCCAGAGTCAAGTGGACGGTAGGGTGCAAGTTGGATTGAGTAAATGATTGTTCAAGTAGGTGCTGTAAGAGTCAGATCAGCTTGTGCTGTCGTGGAAGTAGACTGGTAAAGGTGCAGGTGAGAGTGAAGATGAAAGAATGAAGATGAGACTTACCTTTGTGACGGCATCGTCAAGAGCTGATTTTATTTCTGCTAAATTCGCATTGTTGATCTTGACCGATGGGAGAGGATCGCTAGCTAAAGAAGTGGAGGAAGAAGGGGGAGGAGGAGATGGCTCTAGAGAGGTATTGATGTGCGCGCCATTAGGAACGGCTTTAGGACGTGCCATTACTCTGAATGGACTCGGCTCGTCACAGCTGCTCGATATCTACCCTCGTTCGAACGAGTGTTACTTGTAGACAAAAAGATGATGAAGGTGCGCAAAGAAGTCGACCTCCTTCCAAGACTATGACGTGGACTTTTAAACGCTCTGCTTGAGGTAATACGGATCTATCCATATCACACTCTGGCCTCCACTTGACATGCCCACCAAATGTTCAACGATTTCTGTTCTATTCTATTGTGGAGGACTTTGTTCTTGTCGTAACATTGCCTGTAATTTAGAAACGATGAGCTGGTTCTCCGACAAGATGGCGCGGTTAACTCCATTCTTCGTTCGTGGAAAGGTCAGCTTTCCTGAATCTTGAACATTGTTCCACAGGCTGACTCTTGTCCAGCGATACATCGGTCGCGATCTAGAGGGTAAATATATCATTCATCGACCACCTCGACTTTGAAAAGCAGCATGATTGACGATCTATTAGGAAACAAATTCTACGAGCTACCTTCGAAAACAGGTCTGTCAGGTTTACCGCTATCGATAAGAGTCTTGACTGACAAGAATACATGGCTAGATGCACGTCCAAAGCGTGTTGTCGAATATCGTAGAATGTCTGAAATGTCAGATTACACCTCTGGTAAACATCGATTGCCAGGTAAGTCTTCTTTCCCCAGCCAAGTCGTCTTTAGTACTCTGCTGATGCGACGTAGTCCAATGGTCAACTTGTGAGCTGCTCAAATTCACAATTCAATTCATTAGTACACTGCACATACTAAACTCGATCATTCATGTAGGGCTCTCACATACTCGCTCCGATCCTCCAACTCTCTCCGAACTAGAAACAGACGCTTCTCGACTCCAATCCCTTCAACCACTAGTAGCGGCCATTGCGGAGCGAGAACGTGCAGAGCGTATACGTCAGGGATACTTGATAGAGCCTGATGATGCTTCTTCCTCCAAACCTCCAAGATTACCTCCTAGTCGTGAGACTGTACAGAGGACTATCAAAGTTTTAGAACCCTCTTTTGCACCTCCTCCTCCATCCATCCCTCCTTCCCTGTCTATCCCTTCTCCTTCTCCTTCTCCTTCTCCTTTTTCCCCTCAATTTTCTTCCTCCTCTCCTCCTCCTCCTTCTCCATTTCCACAATCTCGTTCTTCTCAGACGGACGAGTCAGCACAACCAACGCCATCTTCGAGATTAGGACCAGTAAGAGAATCCGAACAACAATCATATCCTATCCCAACACCCTCCAGACCAGACCTCGCACCGCCTGGTAAACCAGTCGATCCTAGTGCTTATTCGTCCCGCGAGGAACTCAGGAGATTATCAGAGGAGGATACCAAGAGACGTATGGCTCAGAGTGGAGTAGATACTCAATCTGCGGCAAGTGATCCAGCACAGGTCGGAAACGCAAAAGAACCTGGATCATCTCCATCTACGTCCAGTGGACTACAACCTAGGCGAAGACCAAGGAAATGATGCATCTTTCCCAATACTCATACATCCTGATCCAGATACCGTAGTGACAGACCCCGCCCCCACTTTAAAGACCCGTACTAGCGAAAACCTTTTCCACCCTCTTTTCACCCTGACCTCCTTCACCATCCACGACCCTGTACCCATTGGCCACAAACAGCCTTCCCTTGAGGAACGGCGCCACGTCGTAGATCTCTAGGTCCTTCGCACGCGTTTCCAGCTGCTTGAGCCCCACTTGGACTCGCTCAGGGTTGGTCCCACGTTGATGGCGGTATAGCTGGACTTTTTCCTTGACAAGTTGTCCGAGCAAGAAAGACAACAGCTCTTCATGGTCTGTAGCTTGGTGCACGTATTTTCGGAATCCCTTGACTCATGTCAGCGAGGTGGATCTGCCAAACAGACCAAAATGAACAACTTACTCGCTCAAGAGTCTTCTTCACGGAAACCTTTTGCGCACTGACAAAGCTGCCCACCATGACACCGATGGCCAAGTCGATATCATCCCCACGGACATACTCGCGCAAGTGCATCTTGGCGCTAGCCTCGGCCATACGAATCATGGATTCTAGGTGTCGCACTGTTATCGGGAACGAACCAGTCGCGAGTGATTCTCGACGCAGATCGGCATATAACCTGGCCAGCTTGTCTTGATCGAGCTGATGCAGCTTGGGTCGAATATGTTCTTTTGCGTACATGATATATTTTCGCAGCAAGTCTTGCGGGATGATCTACAAAATGAGCTTGATAATCTTTGTCACCCAAGCGGAGGACACTCACATCTGCGTCGATGGACGTATTGACGTTTACCTCATCTTCCTCAGGGTCGAATTGTGGGTGACTCCGAAGGTGACTTCCCACCACGAACTGAGCTAGCATCTCATCCTTCACAGGGTCCACAGCATCCTTCACCACACACAGCACGTCGAAACGTGACAAGATCGGCTCGGTGAGCTCAACATTTTGTTGGAACGGGATCGTAGGGTTGTATCGGCCTCTAATTGGATTGGCAGCAGCGATAATGGCACAACGGGCTTGCAGCGAAGTGACAATACCAGCCTTGGAGATGGAGATAGATTGCTGCTCCATCGCTTCGTGAATAGACGTCCGGTCGGCATCGTTCATCTTGTCAAACTCATCGATGAGACAGTGGCCCTTGTCGGCTAACACAAGTGCACCACCCTCAAGAGTCCACTCGCGTGTGATGGGGTCCTTGCGCACGGACGCGGTGAGACCGACAGCCGAAGCACCTTGACCGGTAGTGAAGACTGCTCGAGAAGCCGTCTTTTCAACGTACTTGAGGAACTGCGACTTTGCTGTACCGGGATCACCGAGGAGCAGAACGTTGATGTCACCCCTGATGCGGTGCTTTCGGTTGATATCTTTCGGGACACCGCCAAAGAGCGAGAGAGCGAGCGCAGTCTTGATGTCCTCGTGGCCGTAGATGGACGGTGCGATCGATTTGAAGATCCGTTTGGCAATACGCTCGTCCCGCGCCATGGTACGAATCATCTTTTCATCCTCCTCTGTCAACCGCACGGCAGCGAAGAGGTCCTCTTTCTTGTTGATATGATTGGCCTCCAAAACCGTCGAGAAGACTGGGAACCCGTTCTTAGTGTTAAGCGAGGCGTCAAAGTTGTTTCGATAAATCCCAGTCACCTCCTAAAGACAATTAGCGCTAGATCAGGTCCCTACGAGGTAACTCACCACCTCCTCTCCCGGTTTGGCACAGTCAATCAAGTCCCACAGAAGCACGACCTCACGGTGCCTCGGCAGCCGTCCAGCAGGTACCGAACCTGGACTCTCTTGGAGGGTCATCTTTTGGTAGTTTCTGTACACTGTCTGCTCCGAGTTGACGGTGAATGGCCCTCGGCTCTCGCATCCCGAGCAGAACGAGATCTTCAACTCCTTGTTTGTGTCCTGGAAGAATGGCCCGAGAGTCATGCCACACTTGCCACAGTCGAATTTGACATACTTGAGCTGTGGGAAGACTCCGGTCCGACGTGTCACCACGCCGGTGACCCTCACAAGGCAGTTGAGATTTGACTGACGCAGATCACGCAGCGATAGCGAGGTGGGCAGCTCAGTGATTCGCACATGAATCTCAGAGTGGATGCGGTCGTACGAGGGATAGTAAAGCAGAATGGCGTCAAGGGCGACCTCGTCGAAGAGAGCTAACATGGGCTGAGGCGAGTTGGCCAAAAAGTATGCAAGAATGGGTCTCGAGTTGGCGAGATGGATGTAAGACACCTCGAGCGATTCCGAGTTGACTACACATCAGTATGCTTCACAAGCATGACGTACCCTCTCCGAGATGCTTGATGCGCTGTCCGTAAACAGACTGCCCATTCTCATCGACGTAGGTCATCAAGAAACTCCTGAAGTGTTTCTGAATGGCTCGTCGAACACCCTCGATGGCCACCCAGTCTGCGATAGTAGGAGCTTTGACGTCGCCGAGGTGCTCAAGAGACATCTCCTACGAAGAGTCAGCAGCAACTCTTTCCGCCGAGGTCAACTCACTTCTTCCTCGTCAACATCATCCTCGTCCATACGCTCATCATACTGCCTTCTCCTGCGCCGTGTGTTGACACCAGCCAAGAGGCCATCTCCATAAACGGCCTCTTCATCGTCGCTCTGCAAGAATGCCGGCATGTGGTCCCTGCGCCCAGCTCTTCGACCTGGCAGGCCACGGTCACGCAGCTCCATTGCTCGTTCAGCTGCCAGTCGCTCAGCCCGGGATAGACCGCGGACAGAGCCCTCGTCGTCGTCAAGACCCTCCGGGTCGTACGTGTCGAGAGCAGGATTCATCTCGTAGTCCCTTTGTAAAGGTCAGCCATGGCTCACATCTCATCACCCTTATCACGTACGCCATGAGTCTATCCTCGTTGAAAAGATCCTCGCCATCTTCCTCGTCCTCGTCGTCCCCATTATCTCGTGCCCTACCCCTCGCCCGCATCTCCAACTCTTCGTCATCTCCAACGTCTTCTTCGTCACCAAAATCAGAAAATGGTGCGGGAGGTGATGAAGGTGGGAGAGATGATGGTGGTGGAGACGAGCGGGTGTTGGATGGACCAGCTTGAAGCGGCGAAGAGCCACCTTCTGTGCCAGAGTTGGATCGCGGCCGTTTCGGGCGGTTCTGAGAAGAGGGAGGAATAGGTGGAGAAGACTGATAGGTGTGAGCTGAAGCAGAGTCCTACGAGCCTAACAGCTCACCATGATGCTTGTACTGCAGTTAGAAGGTACTTTGTTCGCTGCAGACGATTTACTGAGGAAGAACAAGATAAAAGCAAAAGATAGTGGAAGATGAGTTTAACGCGTCCCATCCATTGAGACGCGTCGCGTTCTCAGGCACAACCATTATCGAAATCTGAATTATTGGATTTTCTCCCAGAAGATTGACTTTTGGAGCCCCTTTGACAGATTTCAGTTGTGTTTGCAAAGCCATCAAGCCAAGTCAAGTAAATCAAGTCAAGTAGCTGTAGTCGAGATGGCGACTATCCCTTATCCTATCGTCGCTCTTGCGTCATCTCAATCGCATATCGTCGCTGCTGCAGGTCCTTCCATCACGGTCATCGACTCGGCCTCCCCATCAGCCATCTCATCCGACCCTTCCTCTTCCACCTCTGTGGTCCGTCTAACAGCGATTTCTGCAGACGGCAAACATATCGCCTCACTCACCGACGACAAGGTTCTCACGACATATAACCTTTCATCATCACCACTATCTCTGACTATCCGCAATACACGAAACGCTTTGAAAAAGGGCTCTCACCTCTCATTTTCCTCCGATAATGATATTATCCTCTCCGACAAGGTCGGTGACATACACCGATATCCCCTCGACCCTAAACCGATCGAGGGTGAACGTCCACCACCTTTCATCCTGAACGCCGATCCCTCCCGGAATCCCGACGCCGACCTCCTCGCAGGACACGTTTCAATCGTTACTGCTCACCTGATCACGCCAGATGGTAAGCACCTTATCACCGCTGACCGAGACGAGCATATCCGCCTGAGCCGATACCCGAGGAGTTATGTGATAGAACGATACCTCTTTGGTACCGATGGATTCGTCTCAGCTCTACATATACCACCATCCGACCCAGAAGTATTGCTTTCTGCTGGAGGCGAGAATGCGATACGTATCTGGAACTGGACTACAGGGGAGCAGCTTGGCAGGTTTGACATCTGGCAAGAGGTACTACCACACCGGAGAGTGCGATGTGCGATGCGAAAATTGAAGAGAGCAGGCAAGAAGGCTAGACTCGATCTCCCTGCCAATGTTGAGGTGCAACAGCAGGAATTTTACACAGCGCCACAGGGATGGTTGTTACCTACTGGACAAGGTGTGTGCGTGAAGAAGATAGAGAGTGTGCAGGTCGGTCAGGAAACAGTGATTCTCTTCTCTTCTGAAGGGTAAGTATTACTGGTTCGAGTAGCGGGCCAGACTGACGATAAATCAGCTGTGCCGCATTACATTCTTTCATCCTCCCTTCAGATCCCGTCTCTCCCCCCTTCATCCATACATTGCCCCTTCCATATCCCCTCGTCGATTTCACGGCAATCCCTGGCGAAGATGTGCGGTTGTTATTGTCTCTGGACACGACATGGGGCGTTCTCAAGCAAAATCCCGGACTCGATGGTGTCAACACCACGTCCAAAGCCAAGGAAGGTCTGACCGAAGAGGAAGGTGAAATGATAAAGCAAAGTCTGGCTGTTGTGCAAGTCGAGACAAGCGGTCAGGTAAGCCTCCTCTAATTCGTTTTTTATCTTTAGCTTATAGTATCGAAGCTGGTGGACATCACTTCTGGTTCATTGACCCTGCTTGACCCCGTGTACAGAACCCTTCAACAGAGCCACCAACTCATCAACCCATCCACAATAGCTAACCTCAATCTCTACGGTAACCTATCTCTACTGCCCCGCTGGCCGGGGCTGGAAGAAGACGATGATCTCGCGGGAACCAACGAACAGAATGCAGGATCCGAGGCGACCCAGAATGGCGATGGAGCGGGAAAAGAATGGACAGCAGACGAATTGGAAAAGATGAATGTCAAGCAGCTTGGACGATTGAGAAGTCAGGGTGTGGCAGTCGAGGAAGTCATTGCCAGAAAGCGGAAACAGGGCAAGGGGAAGAAGTCGGATAAGAACAAGGATATCGGTGAAGGTGGGGATGGAGCTGAGGTTGTGCAGAGCATTGATGCATGAGCGGCACTCCTGCTTTCCATATTGCAATTACCTGCTGCATTGCACTTTGAACCATCGAAATATATGTTTCAGTGATGACCGCGCCACGTGGTTTCTTGTCTGTCTTTTGCGAGTCAATTCATTCAACCTTTCCTTTTGACTTTTCGTTTCTCTCACAACCATCCTCCAGTACTCCTTATCAACAGAGTCTAGCACAATCAGCCATAATGTCGACACCTGAAGCGTCGACTTCGACACCTAGACCACCCAAACCTGCGAAACAAGCTAAACCTCCTAGTCAGAGCTCATCAACTGGTACTGGGGATGCGCCGAAAGCGAAGTCTGCCAAGGAGCTCAAGAAGGAGAAAAGAGCTGCAGCTGTTGCTTCTCGAGGTCCCGTAGATGATCCCAGTGATCCTCGATCATCTACTGGTCCCGAATCAGCCACAACCAACAAGAATCGTCCCAGTGGAAACTCTACTACGCCCGCATCAGCCTCTCATCCAACTCTGTCTCTCCCTAATTCAAGCCAATCGCGTCGACCACCAATCCTCACCTCCACCAGCGAATACACAGTCAACACCCCTCAAAATCTCTTCTTCTCTCATCTCCCTACCCATCGTCCTCCCCAAACACCAGCAGCACTGGTCAGCGCCAAACTGCCGCCTCTGATCGTACGTCTAGGTGTATTGATGTCGAGTGGGACACTACGCGGTGCAAATGCCAGAACTATGGCGACGATGGCCGCGTTTGCTGAAGTGGTTCGAGAGTATACTTGTCCTGACCAAGCAGTCTTGTGGAAGGATTTACCAGTCTACTTGAGTCCTATGATTGCTTTCTTGGAAGATTGTAGGCCAAAGGGTGTCGGTGGTGGGAATGCTATCAGATGGCTCAAGGGAGAGATCAATCGTCTAGGCGAACTAGGTGATCGGACAGATGCAGAGGTGAGCTTCTCTTTCCCCACTCATCTCCCTCTTCCGTGTAGGGATTCAACGGCTGATCGGAATTTCATCTTACAGCAAAAAGAATACCTCGTTGAGGCTATAGGCGTGTACATCCGTGATCGTATCGAATATGCCGACAAGGTCATTGCAGACAATGCAAAAGAAAAGATCAAACCTGGTAATACCGTTGTGACATATGCGAGGTTAGTTTCGGTGTCTCCTTAGATCCTGCACTAGCACTATACTCAGAACTGACTTTGCTTACTTCCTACTAGATCATCAGTTGTCGAGCGAGTCATACTCGAAGCATGGCGAGATATGCGATCCAAAGACCCTTCGGCTTCTTTCTCCGTCATCGTAGTTGATTCTCGTCCTCTCAATGAAGGTACGTCATTCCCACTCCACTTTCCAAAACCCCTACCACTGACTAAACCGCCTTTGTCTCTGTAGGAAAACATCTTTTGTCCGCATTGAAGTCCGCTGGTGTCCCATGCACTTACACTCTCCTGCCACTCCTCTCCGCGGTTTTACCAGGAACCAACCTCGTTCTACTCGGTGCATCCGCTCTTCATTCAGATGGCGCACTCTACTCTAGGGCTGGAACAGCAGTAGTGGCCATGCTAGCTAAAGAATGTAGAGTCCCAGTGATGGCTTGTGTTGAGACGTACAAGTTTGGAGAGAGGGTCGTTCTGGATGCAGTGGCAAGTAATGAGTTGGGTGATGCAGAGGCTTTATTGGATATTCCCGTCAAAGGTCTAGGATTAGGCAAAGGAGGTAAAGATGGTGTTTTACCTCTCAGTTTGACATACGATCTTACTCCACCCGCTCTAATCACTGTCGTCTGTACAGAGGTAAGTTCCAGTTAACATTGCTGACATCCATCCACTGGGATTTATGCTGATGAAAACATTTGTTTAGATCGGTTTCATTCCTCCAAGCTCAGTCCCGACAGTTCTGGGAAAAGCAAGTGGAGTCGCATAAAATTCACAGTCATGCATATATTCATTAACATTTGTACACGACCACGGTACAGTATTACCAAAAAAGAAAAGTCTTTGACTCAAGCTAAGAGTCGCTCCCTCGCTATAATCCTTGTCTGAGTCTGACGAGACGACTTGGGTGGCCTATTCTCATCTTCCTCTTCTTCCGGTACAGACGTGCGCCTTAACAGTCGATCTTTCCGTACAGTCGCAGTGATAGGATGTAATTTGACTCCATGTTTCGGAGCAGGCGTCATAAGGCTTGAGCTTGTGATGCGTGCTGAAGTTCTTCTTGCATTTACGTCCTTGGTGAATGGCGTGTTGGTGTTGATTTTATCACCCATGATTGGGGTGGAGGCATTGTTGATAGCAGTAGAGCTGACTGTACGACTATTACCCAATGGTGTTGATCCAGCTACACCTGCAACTCCGAATTTCCGCTTCATCTAAACGTCTTATTAGCCTTCCTGCACTGGAATGTGGGACTGGAACTGTCAAAAGCCTCATAGACAAAACCTACCAATTCAAGTTCTTGCTGTTTACTGCTTAGAGCAATATTGAGCATTTCGCGATCCTCTTTCAATTCTGCTTTGCGTCGTTGTAGCTTTACGATTTCCAGATCTTTCGATGCTGACTCTGCTCTCAATCTACGAACTTCGTCTGGCGTCGTTATTGATGTGGTTGAACCTAGAGCAATCTCTGCACGTGCCGTACGTAATTCTTCTTGCAACTGAATGGACGTCAGTTAAGATGGAAAGGTAATTGAGGAACGGGAAGTGGAATGGATTTTACCTGATTGATTTCCACCTCGAGATGCTCCTTGCCGCTCTTAGCCTCCGCATAACCCCTCTCAGCTTCTTGTCGATGATATCGCTCAGACTCGAGTTGACGCTCCAGTTCATCTAGCTTGGCTGTCGTTTCTTCCCCATGCCTCAAAGTACTCTGAAGCTCAATCGCATCTTCCTTGAGCCGATGTATCTCGTCCTCAGCTGTATCCCTTTCGTGCTGCATGTCCGCTAGCTCGTGACGCGTGTCTTCCAGCTCATGAAGTGTCTCGTCCAATCTCTGCTGAAGATCTTCTGCCCCACTCTCCGTGTCGTTCAGCTTGCTCCTCAGTGCCTCTACATCCTCCATGGCTTCTTCACATTGATGTTTCGCCTCTTCCAGATCCTCTCGCGCCGCGGATAATTGGTATTCCATATCCTCCAATCTCTTCAGCGCATCAGACTCGCGTCCCTCTCGTTCTTCCACCTCTTTTTGCCTTTTGACTTGCCCATCCCTCTCCTTCTGGTCTACCTCGCTTGCTCTCTGCTCAGCTTCTTCCAAGCGCAATTTCAGTCTCTCTCGCTCGACACGCCCCTGCTCAACCTGCTTGACTAGTGCACTCTGTTCACTCGTTGCTTTTGCTAGGCGGATTTCGAGATCCCTCTGCTCGCTCTCAGCTACCGTAGTCCGATCTGCTGAAGTCGTACGTCGCATTGGAGTTGGGCTGGACATGTTATTCGGCGATGCTCGCAGTCCAAGCAACATGGGTGACTGCGGCTGATGAGTCTTGAGACGCGTTACTTCCGCTTGAGCAGCTTCCAGTTGAACTCGCCAGCCTTCGCCTTGCAGGCACCGAAGGTTGAGCTCACCAAGGGCATTATCTCTTTCGCTGACTTCTGCATGCAGCTTACCAGCGAGGTTTTTGTATAGCTCGAGTTCGGCTCGCAACGATGTAGCGAGGGAGTTGTGGGCGTCGAAAAGATCTTTGGTAGGCTTGAGCATTGGAGACGGTGTATTCCTGGAAGTAGCCAATGACGAAGTGGAATCAGATGAATGCACCAGGACAGGCAATGGTGTCGGCGACAGAGTCAACGAGTTGTTGAAAGATGATGACGTACAGTCGAAGAACTGAGTCGAATCTGCTGCTTTAGTCCGTGGGGTAGGCGCTGCGGACGATGCTCTAGAAGGACGTGGCAAAGGGGAGGTAGCGTAGTCTGCTGGATCTTGATCGATCATGGAGTGGAATCGAGTGTCGTCGTCGTTTTCCTTCTGTACATCCGAATGAGGTCGACTGAGAGGCCATGAAAGTTCAGCCTGCTCTGCACTCATATCGGCGAAGATTGATTCTGTCGGCTTATTCTCATCTACGCTCTCATTGTTCTCCTTGGCGTGCTGCTCCACTTCATCCTCCTTGTCTTCGAGTGGAGGTAGAGCTCGTCGTATCGTTGGGTTATCATCAGTGCCAACTGACCGGCTTGATTCATTGGCCCTCGTGTACGCTTGAAATTCGCTGGCCGAAAAACTATCGCTATCCATACCGACGCCGCTGAATTGCTGAGAGAGCAAATTCGACACATCTTCCGGTACACGCATTTCGAGACTTGGTAATTCTGACGGAGGTAAACCGAGAGGAGACGAATGAGTTTCAGGGACACCATCCCATCTATCTCGAGAATGACTCGTATCCTCTTCTTCTTCATCTTCTTCTTCCTCCTGTATTTCTCGCAGAGAGTGATCTCTCGATGCAACAGAACTAGCGACCAAGGAGATTTCACCTTCTTGTCCCGGTACTTCCCAACTCTCATCTGGAGCTGTTGGAGGTGGATTCCGCCTTGGAGACATGGATGGAATCGTTACTGCTAGAAGCTGGGATAAGAATGAATTGGAAGTGGGAGACGGCGGTGGTTTGGCAAGGGATTGATTAGGAGTGATTACTCTGAATCTATTCTTGGGAAAGAAACGAACTACAAATACAACATGGTCAGGACTACTCCCTCATAAGATGAACAGGTGACTCACCTCCATTACCTGAACCGGGAGTTCCAGAAGGTCGAAGAATGCCTTTAACTCCATTCCTATCGATTCCCATGGGCGTAAACGAAGACGCATTCTCAATCTGTATCTGTAATTGCGGTGTGGATTCTCTTTCTCCTCTCTGTTTTGAGCCAGAATTGGATAAATCGGCAGATACGTTGGGTGACATTGATTGCGCAGAAAAATCATTTGGATCTAACAGAAATATAATCCATCAGAACGCAATTGAGGTAGTTAATCCACAGATCAAATCGGGAAAGTAGGATAAGAGGACTCAAGTGGGATAAGAGGATCAGAGAACGTACCAGCTGGATTAACGAGGTTGATTACTCGTTTGTTTACTCTTAAATTCCGAGCTCCAGCAGGAACAACAGGAGATGAACTGGGACTCGAAGAAGGCCCAGCAATAGCGTTTGATGCCATATTTCCGCTTTCAACAGAGTCTGTTCTGCCGCTGAGAGTTTGATGGGTGATCTAGAGTGGAGAAAGTACAGCGATATTGGAGGAAAGGAATGTACAAGCAATGCACATCAGAGAGAAATCAGCCAC
Organism: Naematelia encephala; assembly: GCA_002105065.1. Classification (NCBI taxonomy): domain Eukaryota; kingdom Fungi; phylum Basidiomycota; class Tremellomycetes; order Tremellales; family Naemateliaceae; genus Naematelia; species Naematelia encephala. Next base: position 145,863 of record MCFC01000011.1, read on the forward strand.
GTGAATCATGTTGACAACGGAATCAATTGCAACTTTGTAAAGAATGTGGCACCGCCACTCTGATCATACTGGCCGTTGGACGATGCATACATACAGTACCATGATACGTATTGTGGACTAAGATACATACACCATGCACTATGAATGTAAATATTGATGTTTCTCGCAAGAGCAGCCACTTCCTTCACGATCAGATCGAACCTTTTTTATATTATTTACCTCCTTCGGACACACGATACCTTTTCTCATTCATCCCTCAACTTGACGCGCATCGCCCAATCCGCCTCACCCCACGGTTGAGTCGCTGTCCTCCTCCGTTTATCTTCCTCATAAGCTTTGAAAGTCTCTTTGGCATCCTCCGTGACCTCGTATTCCGCCGTAGGCACTCCTTGCTTCTCGAGCTCTTCGAGCCACAGAGGTAATGTCGGTTCCCACAGTGGGTGGATGTTGGTAGGATCTACAGGACATGCCCACGCATCCCGGTTGGCCGCACCGGCAATGGTATCGTGTGGAGGGGAAGATAGGACTGATGGGGAGATATCGACTAGGGCGAGAACATCGGGATACCTAGCACAAAAAGCCGCTAGACCCTCGTTGAAACGTTCGGTCATACGTACACGGACGGGAAGAGTACAAAGCGGGGGATCATGTGCAAGTAGATCTTGGATGGAAGTCTTCTTTAAGTCGTCGGCTGGCGATGAAGGGATAGCGAGGCTTGAATCAAGTGATGAATGGAGTGATGGGGGGTCAAAGAGCGATGAGACCTTGGACGATGCTGACGCCGATGATGTTGGAGATGGAGGTACTTGAGCATCCGTGAGAGCCAAGGTAGAGACTCCATCTTCCAAAGGATCTGAAGGCCCAATAGACGATCCTCCAGGAGCCCAAGGTGCCCTCGATCCCGGCGCAGGATCGCTCATTGCCTTTTGCGCCTTTGCGTGATCTTCCTCCAATCTCTCCACATACTTCTCTGGTATTCTATAAAGAGTCTCGTCCTCGACCAAAGGTGGGAGTGCAGCAGCGACCAAAACCTTTCCTGGCGGTTTACGACGCCCTCGTATCGCCTTGCCTTGTTCTATCGCTCGACGTTCCTCAGCCGCCTCGCCTAACCTTTGTCCAACAGGCCCGTTGACGATCTCGCGTTCAAGCCAGGCGGTGTAAGCCTTCAAGACGACATCGACAAAAAGGTCCGGACCGAGAGCAGGACCTGATAATGATGTCTCGGTGGCAGAGGCGAGAACGGACGCTGAAGGTCGTCGGGTATTGGGGGATGGGCCAGCTGTATCATCTTCTTCTTCCTCGATTGCACCTTCTGAATCTGTTGAACCAAGAAAAGACAATTCGGTGATAGGTTTATGTTGAAGCTGATAGAGATAGTTAATTTGAAGATCGACCTAAAGGGGTATCAGTCGGCCACTCAATTTATTTCAGCAGAATTCATGCTCACGTTACCAAATACGAGGAAAGCCCACCGGCCTGCCGATGGGGTATAGACATAGGGCGGAGGAGCTAGTAGTCCATTCAGAGCTGGGAGGAGGTCTTTCGATACCTGTTTGAGAGATTTTGGGTTATTCAGTCCCTGTGATGACATGTCAGCCTTCTTCTCTCCTTGTATGGATGGATACGTAGCATAGCGCACCTTTGCCGAAGCACCCTTGAACGTTCTAATCTGCACATTTTCTTCACTTAATAACTTCATTGGTCCCACAAAGCTATCTCCAAAGATATATAATGTAGGCGAGGAAGATGATGGACCTCTATTTGATCTGGGCGCAGGCGCAGAATTGGGTGGCGATGGACCTCTAGTCCTTGCATCTCGTGTATTCGATCGATCAGTAGAGGTATCTGGAGTGGTATTGCTAGATTTTGTGGACCAGGGAGTTCGTGAACCACGAGTTGGCTCGGAACGATAAGTTCTGGATTGTGGTGGTTGAGAGTGAGTGGGGGCTAAGTGTGGAGTACGGGTTGATGGGCCAGCATTATCGGAGGAGGATACGGGCCTATTACGGAGATGAGGCGGTACATAACGTCCGCTGGAAGAGGGTGAGGATGTCATGGCGAGTTACTATTGACAGAGAGTGGTTCAAGTGTTGAAGATCATGTTGCGCGAAAGTGAGTCACGAAGAATAGGAAAATAGGAGAGACGGGAGCAGAAGATAAAAGGGGAGGATCGAACAAAGATGCCACGTTAGCATGGGGGTGAATTTCTCCAGCAAAACCCGTCATCTTTGCATCGTATCCTCTTAATCGTCGTCCAAAAAGCCCAAGACAAAGAGCACACAATGTCAGCTAGAACCGCTTCACAAGTCGCAGTCATCACCGCAGCAGCGGCTCTGACAGGTCTCGTCGGATACGCCTTCTACTTTGACTATCAACGTCGCAACAATCCCGACTTCCGCAAAGGGCTCAGTGAGTCGAATTATTGCCTGTTCAAGAGCTATTATAGGTGTTTTACATTGAGACTGACGAGCTATGTGTAGAGAAGCAGCAGAAGAAGCTTGCCGCGGCTGCAGAGGCAAGAACGAAAGCTGAGAAGGAGCGGAATTCAAAGGTGCGTCAACCATCTGGTGTGCTGCGATCGAGCTGACCTACGGTTTCTCCCTTACATGCTATACTCGTCATCGGTTATAATGATACTGACATTACTATCTATTCATCTACTGCTTGATCCTTGCTCATCCGTTTGCCCATCTGCATCTCTCTATTGGATTGCTTCGCTTGTCTCGATGTGAACATTCTCCCACTGGCAGGCTCTTCGAGAGGCACTGGCAACTGTCCAAGCCGAGATCCCTCCAACTAGTCCAGAGGAACAAGAAGCCTACTTCCAAGAACAAGTTGCTGAAGGCGAAAAGCTTTCCGTTCAGGGTGCGTAAACTATTTTCTTGCTGCCCTCCCTCAATCAACGGAACGGCATATCGGCGAAAAGCAAGACTCTTGCTGATACACTTTACCAGGTCCCGAATTCATGGTTCCCGCTGCCACTCATTTCTACCGAGCACTCCGAGTGTACCCTCAGCCCGTTGAGCTACTCATGAGTATGTTACTGTATTCTTGACTAATTCGAGGATTTCCATTCTCTCTTTCCTTAACCCACTCGTACTTGTACTCCTAGTCATTTATCCTGATCCTGATCCCGCCTTTCTTACCACTGTGAATAATGGACACTGACCCCCGCAGTCTACCAGAAAGTAGTACCAGCACCAATCTTCGCCCTTCTTCTCGAACTCACCTCGCTAACTGGCGGCGGCATGGGCGGTGCTCCTCCTCCCGGCGCTAGCCTCGCCGATATCGACGAGGGAGAGATCACTGGAAGTCCCAATGGAGCTACCAGTGCTACATCTGGTAGCGGAAGTGGGATGGGCAGTGGAGGCGAGTGGGAGCGTCTGAGCGACGAGGAGAGGAGGTAAATCCCTTAGGTACGGGAGGATATCAAGTCCAATACGGAGAGGGAGGGCGAGTGCATTACCAGTAGGGAGAGGGGGGCGGCGCACTATCATTACGGGAGGACAAGGTGGTTAGTCGAGGTGACAGAATTGCAACGGGATGAGCAATTTAGTTCATGGAAGATATCAAGGGAGAGGTGGATTGCACTACCGAACAAGTTGATGCATCGGTAGACAGATAGCGCATTTTATTGGAAGGATCGAGGAGAGGAGGAACCATAAGCACACACAGCTCTATGTATCAATATATATATCATTGTGGTGTGCTAGCATGCCAAACCAGCGAGTAGCTCTCAACTCGACGAACTTCTATGGTGAGACTGGAGAAGACCGGCGCCCGACTGCGATTGTTTGCTGTGCGAATCTATCTGTTACTTGGCACTCGCGTCCTTTGTTGTTGTTGTTCCTACTCTATCTCTTTCTTTATACTGTCGATCTGTCTTAGTATTCTGCTACATCGTCTATCACATCAATTAGATTCTCTGTCAAGCTATTGAGCACTCACGAACAACTGAACAACAACAACAACAACAACAACCGTCACCCCACTTTGACCTCCCCACTCCCACATCCCACTTCACTCACTTCAGACATCATCGCCGCCACTTCAATCTCAACATCTAGCAGCTACATCTTAGAAGATGGGAAATTGTTTCTCTGACCCATCATCCAAGCCTAAAAGTAAACCTCAAGGAGGTCAAACACTTGGTTCAGGACCATCATCACGCCCTTCCCCTTCTCAAGCAGGTAACAACAACAACAAGCAGTCAACACCACAATCCCTTTCTTCACGGACGGCAGTAGTACCTCCACAGGCACTAGGTGGAGCTGGTGTGGAACCTACGGGAGACGCGAGAGATAATGCTTTAAGAGCTGCTGAAGAAAGAGCTAAGGCTGTATGTCTTTCTTTCCACTACTTCCATACCTACCCTTCGACATCCATTCACAATTCCAGTACCCTACCTATCCTTCGACATCCATTCACCATTCTTCATACCCCACCTCCGACACTGCTTTGCCCTTCACAGACTTGTCTGCCTCGAGTAATGGAGGTGTGAGGTAGGCTAACCCCAAATAGGCACAGACCAAAGGCGTCAACTCTGCCAATCCAAAATCAGGCCAATTGAGCAAGAAATTAGCAGAAGAGAGACGAACGCCTAGTGGGAATCAAGCAGATGAGAGACTGATGGTACGTTCTATGTTCTCTGAATCTCTTCTTTCCTTCACCATTTCAGATCAGGCCATATGTAGCGGGATCTTGTTCCCCTACGTGAGAGCTGGTCAAATGGAATCTTCTTGCTATCAGACCATATCCAGCTGGATCTCCCCTTCAACATCAGACCATGAGCAAAAAGGACGCTGATGTATCTCAGGATCGGGGTCAGTGGAATTGATGTCGCATCTAGGATAAGGGGTGGGTTGTATTGTTTCTCATGCACGACATGACATCGCATATCTTTGTGTATTTGATATGATCGCTATCGCTCGCCTAGGAGGCCAATGATCCTCAGCTCCTTTCCGCTCTTTCGGACCTGCAATACAATACACGGGATAGCCCAGCTTATCTAAGTGCAAATATCACAATCGCCGTCACCACCGGGGGTGTTGGGTCCAAGCGGCACCCCATTTCCTCTTGAGTAAGAGGATCCCCGGTGATTGAGATAAGACTGTTGTACTATTAAAGGAGGGGTATCAAAGCCGCGATAAGGCGGAGTTGTGATAGCTACTTTATAAAGAGCATTGAGAAGGTGGATATTGCTCTACGTGATTTATCTCTCATCTCACATATCTCTCCACCAGATCCAGCATCCACCCCATCTACTACCGTGAGTACAAGTACCTTCCAAGTTTGCGCTTGATCTTGCCATGGGAGTCGTGCACTCTTTGACCCTCTGCCGTCTTTCTTCTCAATGCATTCAAGGGCTGTATGCCTCGCTCCCATCTCCTGCATATGTTTACATGCTTTGTTCAACATATAACCCTTTACCTGTTGTGGGATCCCTTTTTTTCCATTGTAGCGGTGAAAAGGGGATCTGGCCGACTCGATCATTTCGAAAAAAGTTGGAATCACTTTTCGGGTCTTCCACCTTTCCTGTCGTTGTCTCGTTCCCTCTTGTCCTCATCTCTTTTTGGCCCATTGAAAAGACAAGAAAAGAAAAGAAAAAGCTCCTAGTAGCACAGCTAACTCGGAGTCGAACCCCCTCTATCCACTCCACTCCCTCCTTTGCTCTCTTTAATCAAAATCAAATCCGCTCTTGTCCCGTTTTGTTCCTTGAAACTTGGCATGGTATATCCCTCCCCATCTGTGATCGCTCGACATTGTCGTCAATTTGTTCGACCCTCTTCTCACGCTATCAGACAACCCTTACATAGAGGTTCATTTCACACGACTTCAAGTACATACATACAGTCAACTTCAAACTCATACAATCAGACTCCATCAAGCACCACCGACAACACCACCACCAACAACAGCAACATGCCTCCCGTCAATCCAGTTCTTACTCTCGATACCATCAACCCTACGATTCTCGATGTACATTACGCGGTTCGAGGTGAACTGGCCTTGAAAGCCGACAAATACGCCCACGATCTCGCCGCTACTGGGGGTGCGAAACCTGCTCTTCCTTTCGACAAAGTCGTCACTGCCAATATTGGGAACCCACAACAGCGTGGACTCGATCAAGTGCCCATCACATATTGGCGTCAGGTCATCTCTCTCCTCGAGTACCCGGATCTACTTACAACGCACCTCGAGATCGCAAAGCAGATTTACCCAGCTGATGTTCTCGATCGGGCGAGAAGCCTCCATGCCGAGATTGGCAGTACCGGTGCTTATACGCATTCAAAGGGTGTTTTGGCGATCCGCAAACGTGTTGCAAAGTTCATACAGGGTGAGTTGGAATAATATCTATATTCTTATCGTTATCACGCCGTACACTTATCGTGTCATTTTGTATCTTCCCTAACTGAGCTTGTTTGATCGTGCGATGAAGACACGAAGCGTATGCTGATGAGATCGGTAGAACGCGATGGATTCCCTGCCGATCCCGAATCAATCTACCTTACTGCTGGTGCTTCTGCTGGAGTTTCATCTATCCTGTCTATCGCTTTACGAAAAGACGAAGGTTGTTTGATCCCTATTCCCCAATACCCACTGTACACAGCCACACTTGCCTACATATCTGCGAAACCACTGCCATACTACCTTATCGAAGAAGACGGTTGGGGACTGAATCACGATACTCTCGTTTCAGCCATTTCAAAAGCCAAAGAAGCTGGAACTCCAGTCAAAGCGCTAGTCATCATCAACCCCGGTAATCCAACAGGTGGATGTCTTTCTCATGAAGCTATCGAACAGATCATTCAACTATGTTACGAAGAACGTATCCTTTTACTTGCGGATGAAGTGTATCAGGCAAATATATTCGATCCTGAATATCGACCGTTTGTCTCTTTCAAAAAGGCTTTGAAAAGTATGCCGGAAGAGATCGCAAATGGTGTCGAACTAGTTTCGTTCCACTCAATCTCAAAGGGTAACAGTGGAGAGTGTGGAAGAAGAGGTGGTTATTTTGAATGCGTCAATATATCGGATGAAGTGATGGAGCAGATTTACAAGATGGCAAGTGTCAACTTGTGTCCCCTGTATCTGGTCAAGTGAGTTTTGAATTTTTTTTCTCTTAGTTTGAGTCCTCCCCTCTCACTATTCTATCTATGTCTACTTGATCTATAAAAATTCTTGTCGTTTTGGTTTGATGCAAGTGAATGCTGACATGATTCTACTAGATCGGAGTAGACTTGCTCGTCTCACCTCCTCAACCAGGTTCAGAATCATACGAGATCTGGAAGAAAGAAACATCCACCACCCACTCGAACCTCGCCAGACGCAGTGCATACATGGCTGAAAGGTTCAACGCTCTGCCTGGAATGTCATGTCAGCCAGCCGAAGGAGCCATGTACCTTTTCCCAAGGATCGATATGCCAAAGAAGGCTATCGAGGAGGCTGAAAAGAGAGGAAAAGAGGCTGATGTCATGTATGCTCTTGATCTTCTAGGTACGTCTTACTCTTGCTCTTTCATGTCATGTTTTCTGTCTCTTAATTCCCACTCTACTGCCTGCGTGTATTATATATACTATGCTCTACTCCTACTCCCTCCTTGTAATAATGTATTCTGCTCTACTCCTATTCCCTCCGTATATTATATATTCACGGATCTACTCCTATTCCCGCCGTGTATACTTTAACCTGCTCTACTCCTACTCCCCTCCTCCGTGTATTATATGTACTCTGCTGTTTTTACTACTACCTACCTACTCGTTTGTGCTCGAGAGACGACAGCTGATATGGGTAAAACAAAAACAGATGCCACTGGTATTTGCTCTGTGGCTGGAAGTGGATTCGGACAAGAACCAGGCACTTACCATATCCGAGTCACAGCGCTTTGTCCAGGTGTAGAAGAGTATGTGGGCAAGATTGAGACGTTTCACAAGGAATTCATGAACACGTGGGCATAGGTAGGGCCGGGCAGAAGAGGAGGATTGTTGGATATTCTGCTTCTTTAGGGAGGTAATGTGCACATGGTACGAGAGGGAGGGGTTGTAGCCATTTTCATTTGCTTTCTATATGATGCTAGGCATGAATGATCTCGGAGTCTGACACTGGCTGTGAAGTCTAATACTATCTTGAGAGATGACATTATATCAAGGCATGATCGACTACCTGTGTTATGTGGAGCTGTTTCAATATTCCCTGCGAGTGGAAAAGCACCCAGAGTCGAGATCAGTAATGATCAAATAGTCAATTCATGTGCAACACGAGGGACCCTTTCCTTTCACGCGATAAGTTGCATTGATGACGATTATGTTTTATTGTTTTGCCTTACTAGCTCCTAACCAGATATCTGCCAACGAGCGTAGCGTTCACACGCTTAGATGAGGAGTTTCTCAATCTCGTTCTAAACTATCGTCAGCTACTGCTGGGTATTCTTCTTTCAGAAGTTCGAAACCATCATCATCCGTTCGCCGCTCTCTTGATCCTCTTCTCAACCATCTTGATCCCCTAATCTAGTTTCTTCGCCTCTTGCCAACCATCTTAAACCCCTTCTTTAGTCTCTTCGCCTCCTCTCCAGGATCTATCTCATCCAAATTTCCGGTCTCTTCATTCCCATCATGTAATGTAACAAATGACTCACCTTGACAGCTATAATCTGACTATTAAGTTCCCTAGCTTCATTGGTAGTGATACTAGCAGCAATGACTGGTCTAGCAACACCACACGCTCTGCCAAGTGCGGTTTTGCTAGGCAAGAACACGTATGGGACGTTCTTGTCTTCGCATAATAGCGGAAGGTGAAGGACGATCTCGATAGGTTCAACGTCGGCTGTCAGGACGATGAATTCACAGATACCTCTGTTGAGAGTCTTGGTAGCTTCGTTTGCGCTGTAGATCATCGTCAGATTTGTTTGGTTTGGAATAAAACAGGATGGTTCCTCAGAAAATGGAGAGATGAGTAGATTGAAGTAGAAAATGAGGTACGGGAAGAAGAATGTAGACGAAGAAGCTCACCCTTTCTTGAGCTGCTTGTAGTGGGTAGCCTGTTGGATCAAGTCCAAGATCTATGGAAAGTATCAGCACATCTTCTCTCTTGAACACAGAAATCTCTCTATCACATCTCCTCGTCATTAAGCCCCCATGAGCACATCTCCTCGTCATTAAGCCCCCATGAGCACATCTCCTCGTCATTAAGCCCCCATGAGCACATCTCCTCGTCATTAAACCCCTCATCACATCTCCTCATCACTACCTCTCTAAACACTCAATCACTCCTCTAAATCAAACTCCCCATCGCTCATCTCTCCATTGCCCAACCACACCACCAATCCTTATCCACTCGGGACATGATCACACACAAATCGGCTTCGAGAGGTCTACGTATCAAGAACATACCTTGTTGGTCAATTGAGCATCTGCGATCGGCCAAGCTTTGGGATTAGGGGTAGACATCTTTGTATTTGATCTCTTTCGACTGTGTTTTACGAGTATACAGTAGTAGTAGCGAGTTGTTATGGGGCTTTACAGGTCGTTGTGGATCTGAATGAGGATGTGGTGTGATAAGAATTAATCAAGTTTTGACCTCACACGAGTGGATCCCTGGTCTGAATCGAGTAAGAGAGAGAGGAAAACAAGAGCAAGCAGTGAGGTGAAAAAAAAAGTATCGAGTGGAGGGCGGAATCAAATTTTAACCTTTAAAAACCTCAATTTTGCTTCCGTCCTCTCAGCAAAGCCCGCCATACTAGTAGAGAATGCAAAGCCTTCCATTGCAACGAAAAGCATCCAGACTAACCCCTGAGCCTCAAATCACATTCCAGCTGGGCCACACTTCAATGGCATGCTTTATCCATAGATACCATGTCGTCGCGAGCATATATGACAATTTTTATTGATCACCCCTTCACTCTCTCGCTTGGCAACCCGCAAAAAAACCATGCTCCACCATCTTCTAAGCCTTTGACCGTAATCCACTGGCTGGAAGGCCAACCTGTGTGATACCATCCACAACACATACTGAATTCTTGTATTCTGGCAAGTATTTCGCTCCAGTATACGCGGCCGTGACGGACGGTGAGCCAGAGTAAATGGGACTGAGTGACGCCGCGCAGATGTCAAACGACGTAAAGTGGTCGTAGGTAATCTCGACTGCGTCTCGAGGGTTTCTATCGCCTTGAGCCAGTACCGCACGTGCCTATTGATCCGCGTTAGCATTATACTTCACGCCGCAAACAAGGAATAGTCTGCTCACCTGAGTCACAACCTTTGTATCACTTGGGTTTCCATCGATCAATCTCCGCGCAAATACGGCAGCAGTTGCGTGATTGCCTGCCTTGCTGAACACTCCCATAGCTGACCGCAGGGCAAGCTGAACATGCGACGGCTGCAACTTGCAGTGCGTAAAGTATGCCGCCAGCTCGAGATTGCGTCCCACATTATCAGGTTCCTCAACAACCAGCTTCCGTCGAACAGTCTCCAGAGTCAGACCGATGATATACTCGCGACATGTCACAACCAGTTCTTTGATCTACAACCAGGTCAGTTGTCATCTGCAAAACGTAAACTGCCGACTCGCCTCATCTGCCTCTGATTCATTCGTCACCACCACCAAAAGCAACTTTTGGAGAATTGTGCGGAATGCAGTAAGAGCCTCGACGAATTTACCACGGGAGAAGAACCGATTCGCTTCTGCCAACTCGGTCGCTTTTAGATCGTCCAGTGAGAAAGCTATCGCAGGAAGAACATCACGCAGCTCGGTCGTCTCTGGATTGCGGCGGACGTTGAACTGCAGAGGTGGAAGAGAGGGATAGGCGGGAACGTAAACATGAGCGGCCGAATAAGCGGCGAGGAAGAGAGGTTTAAGAGGAGCAAAGTTGACAGCAGCCACTTGTCGATTGAGTAGCTAAAATGGTTCAGCGGGAATGACGAGGTTCTTGCTCAGAAACACTCACCTGCATTGCAGACTCAAAGTGACCTGCCGCTACATGGTCCACCGCTAATGGCGAGTTTCGGACCCACATGTCGTTCTCTGACACACCGGCTGATACACCCTCTGACAGATCCGCCTCTCCATTCTCGGGCACCACATCCGCAGCCTCTTCTTCCGGCGGCGCAATGACCTCGGCATCCAAATCCCAGCCCTCATCCTCATCTCCTTCGACAGGCTCCTCTCCATCCATAGGGACATCCGCAGCCCACGCATCAAGCTGCTCGTCGCTGTCTGCCAGACCGTCGACGGCACCGACGGGGACATGTCCATCGGCGGCACCGTTGGCCAAAGCTCGATCAAAGAAGCTCACGCCGAGGTCTTTGATAGGCCAACTAGACTCGGCCTGGTTAAAGACGGCAGATGGTGGGGCAAGGGACGAGTGACCAGAGTTTTGAGGGGGGGGAGGGAGATCATCTTCAGTCATGCCAGCTTCTTCGAGGATATCAAGAGCAGTATCGTCCAAACCGTTGGTTTTTGCGGTGTAATATGCCAGGGGATCTGTCAAACATTAGCAACTAGTCTTCGGACGAGCGGTGAGTCTTACATTGCCCACTCTCGCGAAGAACCGCCACTCGAGCCTGAACATCGCCAAGATACAATGAATTTTGGAGCCTCGACATGTTATCTCCTCGCTTGGTTGCGATAGTCTGCATCATGTTGAGTTTTTGAGTGTTGCCAGTGACGAGGTAGAGGAAGGATAGCTTGTCGAAATTCTTGGCCTTTTGGTATGCCGTCTCGACAATCTGGCATGTGTCAGCCTTTAACCGGAAAGTGAGTGAACGCAACACTCGCCTGGTGGTTGCCCTGCTTGAGCGCTGCGGCTCCAAGACGATTCCAAACATCCTCCCTGTCTACCGCTCTTGCCATTTCCAGAGCCACCTGCAAGTTCCCGCACTCGATGGCCAGGTCGAATCTCGTCTGTTGATCTTGCACGAAATGCAGAGCGATCTCTGGATAACCCTTCTTTTGCAGATAGCCAATGATGCTTTGTCCTACTAAATTACTGTTGCGGATGATCTGCAGGACTTCGTCATAGTTCTTTCGGATAAGAGCGAGCTTGAAGCGATATTCAGTTGGGTCGATGGTGATCGTGCGGGGTTTAGCTGTACGATCAAGGCAGTGAACCACCTGGCCCTTGACACGGGTGAGGTAAATGGGCTGGTCGAGAGTCTTGATGATACCGTTGTCACTGGGATCGTTAGTAGACCCTCTACTATTGGTGTGATCTCCACTTACCCAGAGGGAAGAGCGTATTTGATGTGGTTGAGGGTAGTGTAGACCAAGACGCCGCTATCATCCCAGGCAGCTGATTTGATCCGGATGGTCTCGTGTATCAGCGCAGATTGAGCCAAGGATTTATTGGCGATGGTGATTGCTATTTGCATCAGTCGGGGAGCCGTTTTGAGAAGACCACAAACTCACTGTGCTTGCTCAAGAGAGCCACCATGTTGCCATCAGAACTCCACACGACATACTTGACCGGTGGTGTGCTGATCTCGGCGAGGATCTTCGCTTGTTGGATATCGAAAAGCACGACCGAAGCTGCCGCGGAAAGCAGGAGGGAAGCAGTTCCACCATAGAAAATCTCGTTCGTCTGGATGGGGCATTTAACCGTCTTCGTGATATTGTTCGAAAGATCGCGAATGTCGATATTCTACATCATGTCAGCTTTGGTGCCGCCAAAACCAGAAAGCCTCACCTGTCCAGTCTTGTCCAGCACTGCCAACCTATTTCTGGCGACGAAGATGGCACAAGAACCAGAACCTCTCTTTCCATCAGATGGTACATCTTTTCCGTCCCCAGCAGCTGGGCCAGTAGATTTGGGCAAAGTGACCAGCTCGTATTGTCCGTTGTCCGTTGTCTAATCTAATCAGTGACAAACCTTGCAATCGACCTGCCCGCCCAACTCACAGAAGTGACAATGACAGCTCGCTCGGCAGGGTTGTAGCTCAAAGTCCTAGGCTGCATCCATTGTGAACCCAGCTTCCTGACACTGCAGATGCCCTGGTTCTGTCCACTCTGCAAATCGGCCATGCGGATGATCTTGTCTTTGACATAGAAGAGGTGATTTCCCGAAAGCGAAAAGGCCGGACGTTCACGTTCAAGCTTGAATACAATCAATCCATTATCGTGTCCTGCACCAGTCAGTTCTAGCCTCAAAGTCCTCGATTTCGTATCAACTTACCAGCAGCGAAAAGGTTCAACTCTGGATGCGCCGTCAAGACCCAGAATCGATCGTGCTCTCTCCTGAAAGTCTGCACCGCAGTCCTCTTGGTCATATCCCACACTCTGATCGTCTTATCCTCGCTCGCCGACAGAATCAATTCATGTCGAGGGTGGAAAAGGGTCATTGAGACATTGTTGAAATGACCTCTGCAACTGTCGACTTCCCACGCTTTTGTCTCTGACATGCGCCAAAGCTTGATCTGCCTGTCGTCGCCACATGAAACGATGAGCGGTAGGGTAGGGTGGAAAGACGCCCAATTGACACCTCGATCATGGCCTTCGAGAACGTATTTGACGACAGCGTCGGTATTGCCGAATAAGTCTGCTTGGCCTTGATTCGCGCGAGCCATTTGTTCTTCGAAAGACATGGGCGCTTGATGTGCTTGGTTCTTCTTGCGCAAGCCGGAGATATCCCATACTCGAACTGTTAAATCCATTGAAGCGGACACGACAAGATCATCCCATGGGTGAAACTGGGCGCACCTAGACGAATCTGTCAATGCCTTACTCAAGTATAACGCGCTGCAGACAGAGCTCACATGATGTAGTGGTTGTGTCCTGTAAGAATCGCGATACAGGTCCTCGACTGCCAATTCCAAATACGGATAGTCTGGTCATCTGAAGCAGAGATGATCCAAGGATATTCGCGATGGAAAAACACAGTCCGTACATAATCGAGATCTATCCCATATCAGTCATACCATTTGCATACACCAGAGAGTTTACCGCGGACTCACGTCCTGTTAAGGTGAAGAGGCATTTCCGTTGTTTGTAATTCCACACTTTGATCTTATAATCATCACCGCCTGAACAGAATATAGGTTGTGTGGGATGGAAACAGATTCCTCGAACAGGACCTGTAGATTCATATAAGCCTTGCACTTCGCGGGGAGATCGTAGGCCATGAATGGGGCTTACCATCGTGTTCGTCGAATCGATCTACCAACGTGCCCATTTGGTAGTTCCATAATTGAATCGTTCCGTTGTGTAAAGAAGCAGCCAATAGGGGAGTTTTAGGATCTACAGGCGTGCATTTGATCAGCTTCAAAAGAGTACAGCATCGCTTGAGATGTAGAGGGGAAATTAGAATAGGCCAACTCACGGAATGCAATGCCCTTGACACGCGGACTCTTGCTCTCGAACTACGCATTCCAGCGTCAGCTTCGTCACCTACCTCTCGGTAACAACTCCTTGAGTTGGTGAAAATCACAGACCTTTGTGAGCATCTGCATCTTGCCAGAGTCTCCGTAGTTTGTCAATGCTCAAGCTCGATACCTAGGAATACCGACCAGTGTTCCCAGACGATTGGCCAGCTAGCCGAGCGAGTCCGGGAGGAATCAACAGACCAAGACCGAGCTCGAATCTTTTGAGCAGGTCAAGAGGTATCGAAGAGACGAGGCGTCACAAGGGAAAGAATAGGTAGGTAGAGGAGAAGCTCAAGCTCTTACTATGTAGGTAACCTTGCTGGCTTGCTGGCACTCGACGTGTCGTGAGAAGTAGCCACAAGCCACGCGCTCAGCGGCATTATCTGCTTCCGTCCATGTGGCATGTGGCATTATCCATCTTTCAATGAATGCATGTGCTTCAATTTCTACGTGTATCCCAATGCTCTCATCCTCATAGCTCGTCTTTGACTCCAATCGCACTCTTCACCGATGCTGTAGCCTCTGCAACACCACTTCCTACGCTTCCTGCGTATCGTTTCACCAGCTCCTCAGCCTTCTCCCTCGCCTCGTTCAGCCTCTCCTGCAGATCTTCCAGGTATTCCCCGGGCGTCTCGGGCGATGGAGTCGCACCAACCGCCTTTCCCGCAGCCCTAGTTGCAGAGTGTAAGGTTGTGCTCGCCTCTGCTTGCAATGATGCGAGAAGGCTCGACCCAGCTGACAACAGGTCGGCCCCAGCGTCCGTGCCCGCGGCTGCCAGGGAAACGAGGTAGGATGAGGCCGATGAGGCAATAGGCGTTGGTGACGGAACAAGACCCAGGGCTGACTGTATTGATGTCGCGAGAAGAGCGGCTTGCCCACCGGCTTGAGCGGCAACAGAGGCGGCAGCATCGTAGACCGAAGAAGCGCCAGACGACGCAGCGTCGACCACAGAATACAGGTGCTCTCCGGGAGTTTCAGGCGAAGGTGTAGCTCCGACGGCACGACCTGCTGACCTAGTTGCCTGGTGAACAGCTTCAGCAGCGGCGGATGCCAGTGACGACGCTGAAGCAGATGCCTCGGAGGCTAGCGATACTGCATATTCCCCGGGGGTTTCAGGCGAGGGCGTTGCACCGACAGCCAGAAGCGCGGAACGAGTCGCATCATGGAAAGCTTGGGAAACCGCCGAAGCCACAGAGGACGCGGACGCCGAGACGTCTGCAGCTGCATAAGAAGCCGACGCAGCTGCGTCGTTCACCAACGAGGACGCAGATGCGGAAGCAACACTCGCGTAAGAGGAGATGCTCCCAGCCGCATCGCTTGCGAATGACGAAGCTTCAACAACAATAGACGTCGCATGCTCGGGAATTGATTCGGGTGTGGGCGTAATCCCGACAGCTTTCAGACCAGATCGTGTCGCCTCATGCACTTTGTCGCCAACTGCTGCATAGCCCTGAGCGACAACGTTGGCGATTGACTCGAGGTGTTCTTGAGCGCTCTCGGGCGATGGCGTGGCGCCGACTGCCGACATGGCGGACCGAGTAGCTTGATGCACCGCTTCGCTGGCAACAGATGAAATGGACGACAACGAGCTCGCAACCGGGCCACCTCCTACAGCTTCGGCAGCGGACGCATAACCTCGTGCAGCCACATCGCCAATCGACTTGAGAT
Organism: Naematelia encephala; assembly: GCA_002105065.1. Classification (NCBI taxonomy): domain Eukaryota; kingdom Fungi; phylum Basidiomycota; class Tremellomycetes; order Tremellales; family Naemateliaceae; genus Naematelia; species Naematelia encephala. Next base: position 161,882 of record MCFC01000011.1, read on the forward strand.
GCTCTTGGACGTTCTCGGGCGACGGCGTAGCTCCAACCGCTGACTGGATTGATCGAGTTGCATGATGAATGGCGTCTGAAGCGACTGAGGCCATAGATTCGGCTGAATCAGACGCAGCAGCCAAGAGAGATTCAGCATGCTCTGCTGGTGATTCTGGCGAAGGCGTGGCTCCCACAGCAGACATCGCTGAACGGGTAGCTTGATGTACTGCATCGCCTGCTGCACTGTAAACGGATTGGACGTTCTCTTGAGCGAGGTTGAGGATAGACTCGGCATGCTCTCGAGGCGATTCGGGAGAAGGTGTCGCACCAACAGCCGACACAGCCGACCGCGTCGCGTCGTGAACGCCTGAAGATGCCGCATCGTAGGCCGACTTGATGTGATCAGTGATCCCCGTCGACGTCTCCTTAGCCGCAGCTGCGCTGGCCCTGCTGAACGCATCTAAAATCTGTTCCTTGCCCTTGCCAATGATTTGTGCAGCGCCAGCACCTGCGGCTCCAGCTTCGGCAATTGGAAGGATCGAAACGCGACTCCCTGTTGTTTTAGCGGTCTCTGAGCCAACGGCCTCTCGAGCTTCAATGCGGTCGTAAGCAATGCGTTTGAGTGTATTGACCTGGTCTCTGAAGCCAATAAAGTTGTCGTCCAGCTCGACTTTGAGATTGTTCACGGCACGGGGGATGTTGGCAGAAGGATCCAGCAGAGCACGGTCTTTAGCCTCTCCAGAGTGTAATGCCATGTACTTGTCTTTCCATCCGTCAGACGCTACAGCAGTCAATAATAAGTTTGTGACTGCGGTGCATACCTTTCTTGAGAGAATGAAACTTTTGCCAGTCTTTCTGAGTGACACCGTCTAGCCTTGCCATCTGCGCCACTCAGCTCACCTCGCCATTCATTTCGTATCCACTCACCTGGTCCTGTAATAAAATGTACTCTTTACCGAGCAGTGCATCGAGCTTTTCGAACGCGTTCCGTACCACCGGCTTGCCCTCATCTTCGTACTGCTTGCCCGTTTTCTCCACTCGGTCCTTGATCGTCTTGAGCTTTTTGGAGACTCTTTCATCCGCCATCTCGCTCGACTGCTTGACTTGATCGCGATTCAACGAGGTGCTTGATGTGTAGAGCTTGTCGAGACCTTTGAGAGTGTACTCTTTCTCACGTTCTAACTCATGTTTGGTATGGTCAATCAACGCAGGAAACCGGCTGGGCTCAGTAAGGATAGTCTGATAGGTTGCAAGGAGCTGTTGGAGAAGAATCGCACATCAAGAGCCCAGAGTTGTGGCAGGATATCAATAGCAAATTGCAGGTCGAGCAAGAATATCAATCGGATAGCGAGGGAAAATTCATGATAAGCATACCATTCGTATTGAACGAGTCTGCGAATCCATATTCTAGGTCCGGACAGAGTGAAAAAAAGAAATTCAATTTACCTCGGATTTGACAGTCTCTAGTCCTTCCTTGCCCTGTTTGTCTATTTTCCTCTTGAGATCCTCCCTTACCCGCTCCATCTCGGCCTTGTCAAACTGTTGCGCAGCTTTTGTGCTCGCGCTTGCGCTCGCACTCGATGCCGACCTCGTTGCCGCACTCGCAGTCTTCTTGATCGACTCTGTGCCTTTCCCGTACGATGCTGCTAGTTTGCCCTTATTTTCCATCACATTGGCAGATGGGAGGATATCCGCGATCATTGACCAGAACGTTTTGGGCTTTTGTGAGAAGATTGTCGAGGGAAGGATGGCCTCGACTACAGGGGCGAGGTATGGCTTGTATATCTGCTTGTGGAATGTTGCCGAATATGGTCCAAGTGCAGTCTGCGCCTTGGCGACGTAAGGGCCTACGTGCGGCTCGAGGTGTGCGTTGTACAAATGGATAATATGGCTGTTCGTTAGGGGCGATTGCGGGAGTGCACTTACGCTTTTGCGACGACCCAGCCCCGCGAAACATGTCCACCAGCGACCTCGATACCCCGGATGACCCTTGGACCCAGAACTTCCTTTGCTACACGTTTTGATTCTTGGCCTGCCCTGATAGCATGCGGTCTGCTCCACAAATACCCTTGGTACGCCTTTTGTTGCCCGATCTTGGCGTATCTTCCCGTATGACCCGTGATGGGGTGTGTTGACACGTATTTGTAGCCCTTGATCGCATTGTCCGAAGCCGACTTTGCGTAGATACGAGCAGTGGAGATATACGGAGCGATGTACGTCTGGTATATGGCAGTCAATCGGGCCGTATAAGGGGCAGTCAGGGCGTGCGCGCGAGCCTTTAGATAGGGAATGTGCGGCTGGATGAAAGTCAAGTGGAAACGCCTTGCTCCTCGCGTGATACGGTCAACGACAGGTTGAATGGGTCCTTTCCAGACTTGCTGAGCAGTGCGTTGAGCGGCTTGTAAGGAGGGCTCGACGGTGCCCTTGTAAACGGGGTGTGAAGTGATCTTGGTCTGGGTGTCCTCAATAATGGGGTAGATGTACGGTTGAAGAACAGTTTGGTGGTACCAGTTGGATGGGTAACAAAATGCCTGGTATAGCTCAGAGTGTGGGGGCTCATTGAGGCCAAGAGGAGTTCTGACCAGTCGAGAGAAAGTAGAAGGAGGTGCAGTTGGGGGTGGACAGATAACGGTCGAAAGAAGAGAGATTGTGACGAGAAAGGGAAGGGTAGTGAGGATAGATATAAAGCTCCATGGGTGCCGTCGAACTACAGCACTTGCTTTGTGGGCCTGACGCTGTGCATGATCAGTCGACAACGCTTTTTTTTGGTTACACGAAGTGAGCCGAGCTGACCTTGGCCTCCGCAGTGGTCACCTTGGCTACCTCTTTGGCTTTGCCTTTGACATCTTCCGCTTTCGCACTGACAGTTGGACCATTCTGTCCCCCATCAGCCCTATTCTCACAGGTCTCCTACCCCAGTAGGTTGATTGGAAGGCGGCAGATGGTCATGGTATAAACAAACTCACGTAGAATTTCGCATTTCCAGCTGGACCGCTAGCTTTTCTCGCAGCTGGAGCAGGTTTCGAGGCTGGCGGATACATGTCTGCACCCGACTTTGCCTTGGACATGTTGAGTGTCCCGGATTGACGCTGAAGAAGAGGTCAAGGATCAAAGAATGTGGGATGAAAGGTTGTCGGGAGAATAAAGATGATCCTGACGTGGTACTGTTTGTGGCAAAGACTTTGCCGACCAATGACGTAACGACGTAACGCCGACCACTCTGGCTTTTCACCCTGTAGAGGAAGGGATCTTTCAAAGTGAATGTCACATCATATATTCAGACAAGGAGCTCTGTCAACACTGCGTGCTTCATCAGAACCATCGTCGCCATTGATGCACATGGAAGGTATCGAAGGACAACCTCATTCGAAAGTTTGGGCATCGTAATGCCGTTGCCGTCTCCGGGCTTGACGATGCCCGATTAAGAAGACAGCGCTTCTAAGGCGCCGACATGAATGTTCATACTACGTCGCAAAATGCTACAGGACTAGGTCTTCGCCACAATAGCTTTGCATCTCGTCGAAGCGCGATCTCGTAGACAGTGTACAGCTAACAACAGATCCAGAGCGGAAGTTTAATAGTCGCGCTCGTTCATTTCAGATCCTTGCTGCACCTTGTAGCTTCGGGCTAACGGATGTCACTGACCTGCAGGTGAGCGATGAGAACTCAAAACGTCTGATCAGGTCATGCGGGAGCTGGAACCTGACGGTTTGGCGTGGCGTTGCTTGTCACCTTTGGCAACATCGATTGCATATGCCAAAGTCCGGCTACATGCCGTACGATTTTTTGCTATACCGTCCTCATACATTGCAGTGGCAGAGAGGCAAGGGTGCGATTGTGGAAGTCCCCAGATACAGAGCCCATGGTAGAGATGCATTGGCACAATATACGCATGGGACTATTGGCAATGACGGTCACATCTGACCTTGGCCGATCTTGGTGCCTAGAAATAAGATTACTCGTGCCGGGTTACTTCCGTACGCCCTCGTCCGAAGAATTCAAGTACTATTTATATAATTACGGCCAAAGGCAAAGATGCATATCGTCAACAATAATTGCAACTGATCCATATCAGCAACATGTCCGGTATCGCTAACCAAGGTCTTGAGAAAGTTTCTCTTCAAGGAAAAGGATTTACCATAGCGATCGTCGGTGGGACGACTGGGATCGGAGCAGCGATAGCTAGATGTTTTGCCAAGCTTGGTGCAGAGCGAATATTGATTGTTGGGCGAAATGAAGAGAGAGCAGCCGAACGTATCGCCGAGATGGACAAGCTAGCTCCAGCAGGATTGAAGACGAACTACGAGTTTGTCAAGGGGGATATATCGTTCGTGGCATGATTACATTCTAAGGACCCTCCTCACTGAGTTGCTCCTCTAGTGATTTGAAAGGCATGAAAGCCGCTGCTGCTAGTCTTGAGAAGATCGCTGGAACATCGGGAATCACACATTTCGTAAGTGATTGAACTAGTCGTGGATCCATCCTAACGATCTTCCAGATAATGTGTCAAAACGGTATACCAGCGACTGAGATACAAACAAATGCAGATGGGTAGGCGATTTTTACCACATTGGTTTTCGGGAAACATGCTCATGTCTCCTCTTAGCGATGAGAATGGTTTCGCCGTTCAAGCGTTGTCAAGATTCACCTTGGCTTATCTCCTCCTGGAACACAATGTGATCGCTCCTGGAGGGGTTGTGCTCGCAGTAGCCAATCCTGGACTTTCCCTTGACACTCTAAGCGTCGATGATCTGTCACTTAAGAAGGTCGCAGAAGCAGGAAGGAGCAAGTTACTTTTGTTCTTGGATTGTTCAAAACGAGATAGTACTGTACTTGATTCAGTCTTCGAGGTGTGTGCTGTGTGATTCAAGAACATGAAAATTCTAGCCTCGCTGACCAGATTGACAGGAGTTGAGCAAGAGGTACCCTAAACAAAGATTCTTTCACTGTCATCCAGGTGCGTCATTCCCTTACATGTGCAGGACTGATATCTATATAGGCGTCGTGGCTACCGAGTTGTTCAATACGGGTGCATTCCCTTTTCCAATGAATCTAGCCGTCAGCCTGGCTCTATGGACTATCGCCCCTAAACCAGATGATTATGCCGTCGTTCCAGTTTATGTGGGTGTCTCTATAGAGTTAATGATCTCTGCACTGACTAGATACAAAGCTTGCAGTTGGGAGTGATATCGAGGAGAAGTACGGATCTGAAAAGTTTTTCACTTCAAAGCTCAAGCCAAGTCCTCTAGGAACATGGGCCAGCAACGCGGAGAATCGTCAAAAGCTGTGGAAGAAGCTAGAGGCGAGGGTTTTGGATTCATGACTTTTACTGGTCTTCTTCAATCAGGGTTATCGGCATATGAAATATATAGTACTATCATCCCTATTTGCCTATGCAGTCGGATAGGTTTGAGAACAGGATGCATACGTCTTTCTCAAACGATAGCCAGTACATCTGCCATATTCGCGGAGCTCCGCGATCTTGTCGGTCATAGACGAGATCACTGAGCTTATATACTTTTCGATCGTGTAGAGTCTGTGCAATAGTGAACATGTCGTTTCCTGAAAGGACCTCGACCTTGATCATAGGGGGTGGACCTTCGGGTCTTGTCTCGCTCAAGTATGTCCTAGAGTATGGACCGGCGTTTGAGCCGGGAGAAGAACCGCTGTTAATCGAAGCTGAGAGTGAGATCGGAGGTACCCTTCGGTATATCTCTATTTTCCTCGTACAGTACAAGCTCGATTGGCTGATACAGTCAGGTGGAGAGGGTATGAGAATGCTGAGCTTGTGTCAAGTAAGCAATTGACCTGCTTCTCGGACTTCCGGTGTGTATCATACATAGCTCGTGGCCCGAATCATCTAGCTGATGCGTGTTTGGATTAGGTATCCCCTGGAAGCTCCTGACCACCCTTCATTGCCGAACTACGTCGAGTATCTCCATTCCTACGCTGAGCACTTCAAGCTCTTACCACACATCCAACTCGATACTCGATGTATTTCGCTATCCCTCACTACCTCGACCGATGGATACAAACACCATGCGATACTGAGACGAGGTGAGGACACTTTCCATGTCCTCTCGAAACGAGTCATCATCACTACTGGTCTACACGTTACGCCCAATATCCCAGCTATACCTGGACTGAATTCTGCCCCACTCCCTTCGGAACCTATCAAGTATATCCATTCATCGTCGTACAAATCCCGTTCACAGCTAAAGGGCAAGAACGTCTTGATTCTCGGTGCGGGCGAGACATCTATGGATGTAGGAAACGAGGCTATTCTAGGTGGAGCTTCATCTGTATTCATGGGTGTTCGTACTGGATTTCTGTCATTTCCAAAAGTACTCAACAACTTCCGTGTACTCGGTACGACGTTCGATGGCAATTTACCGATCGATGGACTGATCACCAACCTGTTTGAAACGGCGTATGTTCATCCATGGGTATCTGCAAGTCATCTACGTTGGTTTGTCAGTGATTTTGTGATTCGACGTGTTTTATGGGTCCTCACTGGAACGCAAGCTGGTTGTAATCAATGGGCAGGAGAATTACCTCCAGAACGTCAAGGTCGAGCCTATGTCTTTCTAAACAAGAGTGCGAAAGCAATGCAATTCATAAATCGACCTTATCACAAATTATCATGGATCCATCGACTATTTGCTCATTACATCGATCCCCCTCTTCCAAGTCAACTGGCCAATGCTGATCCGACCATTCACCTCGTGCCATTCCCAAAATCATTCGACGACACTGGGAAAGCGGTATTTCCAGAACCGCCAAAACACCGTAACAAGGAGACGGGCTGGAAGATGGAATGTCGACCTGATTTGGTCGTGCTCTGCACGGGATATAAACAAGAGTGGGAATGGCTTGGACCGGGTTATCCACAGGGTCCGGACGAATGTGATATCAGAGGTGTTTGTGCCAGTAAGGATCTTTCAGTGGGTTTCATTGGATTCTTGAGGCCTGGTGTTGGTGAGTCCTACCTCTTTATACTCTCTCTTCTTCCTTCCGTCACAGTCAAGGATGATGTTGGACCTTTAGCAAGGACAAGCACTAACATGCATAAAGGCGCAATCCCTCCAATGGCTGAATCCCAAATTCAGCTCTTCCTCTCCCTCACTCAAGGCCGTATCCCAATCCCGACCACGCCAGAGAACTACCACCTACTTCACTCTGCCACGTCGCGCATCCAATACGGAGTCGATTATTCAACTTACATGGCTACGCTTGCGCGGGATGTAGGTTCTGCTCCGGATCTCAAAGAGCTATGGAAAGAATATGGCTGGTTTGTGTTGTTTGTATATTGGTGAGTAACCTTGAGGAACTGTCAACTGTGCCAATCTCGCCATTTACCAAATTGCTGATCCCGATTTCCGCCCGTGTCATCTTAGCTTTGGAGCAGCTTTCCCTACCTTTTATCGACTGACTGGACCGTACAAGTCCGACAAAGCACCAGAGATAGTAAAGACTGAATTGTGGGAAACAATAAAGCGAAGAGGTATTATTGGTAATATCTTCATGGGCGTAATTCCAATGGTACATGACATTCTCATTCTCATTCATTCTCCTTCCCATTCCCCATTCCCATCATTCTACCCTTTGACCACTCACTTTAACTTTTTTTTAAACTTCTTGGCCTCACACCTGCCTTTTCACTTCAAGTATCAGTCCAAGCTAACGAGCTGTTTCTTTTTCTTCTTCATAGGCTTTCTATGCGATTGTCAATCTCTGCGCGTATGTACTAGAAGGTTTATGGATTCTTGCGAAACCTATTCTGGGCTACGGTCATTCTCAGTCATCAATCGAGGGAGAAAAGTTAAAGATGGATTAATGACCGCTCGCTGGAGGTGGAGGTCCAAAGAGTAATCTACTAGAAATGATAAATACATGTACATTGTACTCGTTTGATGTATTTCATATCTTGTAGTACATAGCTGCCTAGCATGAATAGACGTTAGAGATACATACAGTAGTAGAACGTCGATTTGTACAAAACTACAAGAGAAAAGAATCAGAGTGGCAAGAAAGAGAACAAACACAAATACAAAATTACTGTACGGTAAGTATTCAGGATGCATAATAGACATCTGATGAGGGTAACTCGAACCAAGGAGTACAACGGAATTCAAAGTGTTTAAAGTGGTATCAACAGTAGTTCTATCCATCACCATCACAAACAGTGCTCTTTTCTCGTGTCCATACAATGCCGTCTGCCGGAAAGGAAAGTAGAGTCTCTCTCATACCCCGTCCCATATCTGACCTCCAAGAGAATCACTCAGCACGGGTTTGTCTTGACCTACAATAGCCAACTCAATCCCACTGCATCAAAGCTGCTTCAACAGCCCAACTACCTCGTCTTCACCTTCCCTCGTCCGTGTACCATCTGATCCTGATCCTGTCCCTCCATCTGACCCTAACCCGCCAACCATACTTGGCTGCTCCATCTCAACGTCTTTCGACCTCACCAACCCCTCTTCCTCCCCCTGGCCTCTCGTGCGGCCCTTTATCCCCCCGTCATCCTCTTCCTTCTCCTCCTCTTCATCGTCATCATCATCCTCGTCATCGTCTTCGTCATCGTTTTCACCTCTTGGTGTACGTCTCAATCCACGATCAATCACTTCACCATCCCGTCCTACACCCGTCTTGACCCATTTCTTCCACCAGATGCCTACTGCGAATTTCGTCTCACTGTCCATTTCGAGGTACTGGACATTGGCGACTAGTCCTTTCCAGTTGGCTGTACCGTCTTTCAAACCAACATCGAGGGCTTTTTCGTCTCCCCTGCGGCGAGAATCAGCATTAAGCATTCATTAAGGATTCGATCATAGTAGACTGATGTAGGGTGCAAAGACGAAATGCAAGGGGGGGTAGTTCAGAAAGCCACATACCAGTAGATCCAATGTAGCAGTAAAGCAAACGAACGAGTATCTGGAACTGGAATCCATAGGTTCAGATGCGACTCGCGATCAGTGGGCAGAAACTTGACACCCTTTGGATCAACTGGATTGGGTGTGGCGAGGACACGGCGAAGTAGTGCGGAACGCGCGGTGAGGTATGACATGTGAGCGTAGAAGTTTATTGTCTGGTCGGGTTAGTATGGTTGGGCGTACATCAAGACCCGCCAGGTAGAAGACGAGGCGACAGTGAGAGGGATGATAATAAGGCGTTTGGGAAGGGACAGAATGTACTCACAGGAATTGTGCCGTTGCATTCTTGCCTGCTAGGCTCTGGAACCTTCATCCCTTCTGCGCCGTCCGACATCCTCTGCCGAGGTATGACCGCATCTCTAGCTGCAGGTATACCTATGCAATCGTAAGTCTACCTCTGGAGCTTTTCACTTTAGGTCGGCGAAGAAGGACAAGGACGCACTCAATACGATATCTGCGCTCTCTGGGGCATTCCAAAACTTGCCGGCATTGGCTTTGAGATGCAGTATAGCCGCTGCCGTAGGTACAGCAGGTACCACGTCCATCTCTGGTTCGCCCTTTGCGTTTCGGCGTGTGGGTGAGGGGACGAGATAATATGGGCCTGTGATTGGGTATGCTGGGTCAGGGAGTTTGGACGGGGCCGATGCGGATGGGGGAGGGCGATAGGGATGATGTGCGAGATGAGAGGCGGTACGAGGTGTGATGGGTACGCCTACTTGGCGCGGTGGGCGAGGAGCGTGGGAGTATGCGGATCGGAATGGTGAGTATGGGATGGCGGCTGTCTGAGTAGGAGTCAGTGTTGCTGGTACATGATCTCGATCTTGACGAGGTGAATTTGGAAATAGAGGTGCTTGTCGCCGTCGATTTGACGACGACATACTGGGTGTAGGTGAGGTTAGTCGCGCGGCGGCGGCGGCAGACAACGATGGCGGTGTAGCGTGAGCTGAGGGAGGCAATGTATGGCGAGCAGATGTCGAAGGTGTCATGGTACTACTGGTTGACCTCAGAGAGGATACTGGTGGGTATGGAGAATGACGAGTGAGCGACCTTGAATTGCCCTTGTGTGAAAGGACGATGGGGATGGGTTTGGATTTAGGCCTGATGGAGGAGGATAAACGCGGGGGGTGGAGAGTACTGTGAGAGGAGGATAAAGGGCTTGAGGGTGAATTACCTAAGTCTACGTTGTCTCGGTCATGAGAGGAGGGAGAGGAAGGAGATGAAGGAGAGGGAGAGGAGGACGAGGCGTGGTCAAGGCGCAGTAGCGTGTGAGAAGGGGAAGAATCAAATGACCATGAGGAAGGAGGGTCGATCTGTGTGCGTGAGGACGAGAAAGTTTCAGTAAATCTAGCAGAAGAGGAAGAGGCTTTATGTTGATGCTCTTGTTCTTGTGCTTGTACTTGTTCTTGTCCTTGTCCTTGTCCTTGTTGTTGTTGATACGCCCTGAACTGATTCAACCATGAGTCATCTTGTCCTTGTTCTCGTACACGTTCTTGTTGTTCCGCCGCCTCGATCACACGCGCATCTACATCGATATCCATTGTTTCCCTCTCTTGTTCTCTTGCTCTCTTGTTCTCTTGTTCTCTTGTTCTCTTGTTCTCGGCTTTGCCTTTTGCCTTTCTGGCTAGAGAGGACAAGAGGGCAAGAGAGATGAAAAAGCAACAAGCTAGTTTGAGAATTCAATCGGGGACTTTTCGTGCGCTTTTTGTTCTCTCTCGGCCAGTGTGTTTCCGACTTTTTTGGTCTCTTGTATAAAGACGCCTGGGTTTCTCATGTCAGCATGTCCCGTTGGCTGTACCTGAGGTTATATATATATATATATATATATGTATTATTCTACCCTAGGGTTAAAGCAAAGTACGATGGAATTTAAAACAAAAGACAATAAGGATAGGAGGAAAGGAGAAAAATGCCGAGACGGGGTGACTCACGGACCTGGCGGCCCGGATCGTTCTCGAGTACGCCGTTCAAACAACAAAAAAGACAAAAAGACTTTTTTTGTCTTAAGGTCTGTGCGATCGTTTGTCCCTGGGCTAAGACTTGTTGGCGTTTATGCTTTGGGCCTGGGGATCGGCGAAATCGAGAATCTAGGGGTGGGTAATGAGCACGGATATCAAAGACAAAAAGGTCAAGCAAGAATACGCGGTGAGAAAGATGACAAAGTTAAAAAGTAATGTCGAGTGCATGTATTGTATCTCCCATTTACACCTTTCTATGTACTCTTACTAGTCGTATGTACAACAAGGAGCAACGAGTACAAAGGAAATTAAAATCTCAAACGGGCTTTGTCAATATCAGAATCAGAATTATGAGTGTTTCCCCCCCCCCCCTCCATTCTTTTGCTTTTGTACAAATTTCCCCCAAATTCATCGTAATCTCCCTTGAAATCTTGTTTGAACAAGTCCAGAGCTTTCGTGTAAGGATAGAAATGAGCTTTGAAGGAGGGTGGGTATATGTAGGTAGGGCTTTCTTTACTCGAGTGGAAAGGGAGGGGTGTCAAAGTAACAACAAAGGATCAAATAATATACATTGACTGACGTTGGTATCCAAATTGTCTTTGTCCGGATCGTTGATCCGCTCTAGCTTAGGTCTAGGGGTATGCTGGAACGTATATATACACGATATATATCCGGCAAAGTCGCAGTTGCTGTTGCGGTTATTGCCAGTAGATCTGCGGTACAGGTCTGACATCTACATAATCTAATAAAGCTATGCATAAATACGGTATTCATGATGACTGCCTATTAACGCTATATATAAGGTCATCAAGATCTACAATGCACCCATCGTAGTCCTGCCCATCGCAGTCTCGACACCTCCTTTGAGCGAGGGCAAGTTTCTCTTGCCCTTATCTGTCGGAGCAGGTAAGAATCCAGCTCTGACTAACCAAGCGAAATAAACACCAATTTCTTCCTCTGTGACACCTCCAGTCGGTTTCTGTCCTGCAGATACTGCAAGTGCTTGAGCATTTTCATCATCGAGTTCAGCAGATTTAGTGCTGGTCGGTAAATCGTCAAGGACGAAATGAAGTAATGGGAAAAGAGCGTTATCCTGTGTATCCAATACGTGTTGTTCTAATTTCGCACGCCAAAGGACGTATTCAACTTGAGATACCTTGTATCCGAATAGAGATAGTGAACCTAGGAGATCATTGAATCGGATTCGAGGATGTCCAGTGACGTGTAAGACCTTGAATGGGCTTGAAGAGTCGATGGTTTGCGCAGAAAGTGATCCGAGAAGAGCAACGTGATCTACTGGTGTCAAGTTGACCGTGTTGTTCATATCAGGGATCAAACCCAGTTGTAGACATCCCTTGACCATTCGCCAAATGAAATCATCAGTGTTGGTAACTACAAAAGGTAAACGTCATCAACACCGCGTCATGACAAAACAGTGCAACCCAATCAAACTCACCACCTGTCTTACTATCACCCATGACATAACCTGGACGGACAATCCATCCACTCAATCCCTTCTTTGCCGCAGCCATGATGACCTTCTCTGCGACCCACTTGCTCTGTCCATAGCCTGTCCCAAGCTTATACCTTCCAGCCTCGAGATCGTCGCTCTCCAATAATCCCTCACCGCCAGCTTGCATGGCTTCGTCTGACTTGCGCACAAACTCTTCAGTGTCTAATACCGAAGTAGAAGAGATGAATGAAAACGCTTTCGGAGTACCCTCTGCACAAAGTCGCAAGGCCGTGAGCGTCGAAAGTACATTGGCAGCTCGTAATTTGGCATATGGGTAGACCCAATGCACGATAGCACCGTTGTGTAGGACCGCATCTGTCGAATCAGAGATACGTGCCCAGGTCGATTCGTCCAGGCCAAAATTAGTTTCGGACAGATCTCCAACCACCGCCTCAACTCGACCTTCCGATACCCAAGACTCGGACCATGCGCCTCGACCCTCACCAGACTCGCGTAGTCGTTGCATTGCCGCGTCGACACTCTTGGCACGGACAAGGCAGATCACTTTGGCCACACGCCGAGATAGCAGATCGCGCAGTAGAAACGCTCCCAGGAACCCAGTTGCACCCGTCAAGAAGACGGTGATTCGTTTCTGTCCGAAATCGGCGGACAGTGGCTTGAATGTTGGCAATTGCCTGACAAGCACATCCACGTCGTCCGCATATGCCACCTCCTTGGCCACCTCTTTCGTGGTCCCATTCGCCACGCTGATGTCCGCGTTTCTCAAGACGTCCACCTCATCGGCCTGTCCCGCAATAGTCGGCTTGTCAAACACAAGTCCCAATGGTGCATTGACGACAAACGTCTTGCGGATTTCAAAGATGAGCCGAGTGGCGAGGATAGAATGACCACCCATGTCGAAGAAGTTCTCGTCGACGCCAACGGAGGGTGGAGGAGAAGGTAGCAGTTTAAGCCAAATATCGTGAATTGCCCGCTGAGTTGGAGTGAGATCTGCCGAAGGAGCTGAGGGAGGAGCGAGAGATGTGTCTGGGAAAGGCAGTGCTGGCTTATCAATCTTGCCATTCGGGTTGAGCGGGAGCTTGTGTAGTGGAAAGTAAACCGCGGGAACAGCATACGAAGGTAATTTCTTCTTGAGATACTCGCGGATATCCTTGATGAGACGTCGGTACCTTCTGACTCCACGGATCATCTCGGTCTTGAGATCAAGGTCCTCTGTTTCACCCGCTTCGGACGCACTCATCAAACCGTCCAGTTCTGGCCCATCGATAGGCACAAAGTAGCTGACCAGTACCTTTTCCTCGTCTTTGTCTCTTCGAACCAAGGTGACATTCTCACGGACAAGAGGATGTCGAGAAAGATGTGTGTCGATTTCACCAAGCTCAATACGGAATCCTCGGATCTTGATCTGGTCGTCTGCACGTCCTGTACACTCGACGCGACCATCCGGGAGATATCTGCCCAAGTCGCCCGATCGATACATGCGATCCCGAATTCCAAACCAGTATTTGGCTGCGCCAGGATTAGTTTCTTGTAAAGTATCGCGACGATCGATGCCCTCGCCAAACCAATTCGTAACGAATTTTTCTGCAGTCGCTGCAGGATCCAGGTAGCCTTCAGCCAAACCACCAGAGCGCACATAGATCTCGCCCATCTCACCGACGGCGCACGGGATGTTTCGATCCGTTCGGTTAACTACCAGCAGTTGGACATCGATCATACCTTGACCAGCTGGGATCAAGTCCTTTTGCGTCGACAGGAAAGTCGAATCTTCATTGACACTAGGAATGGCAAAGTACGAGACTGCTCGCTGAGTTTCCGTCGTGCCGTACATATTGATGATGCAAACGTTCTTGGCGAGGTGCTGTAATCGTGTGCAATCCCGTTTGGTGAGTACGTCGCCGACGAAGAAGGCATTTCGGAGACTAGGGATCTGCCGTGTAGCCTGGGCAGAGAGGAGCTGACCCATTGCTGGTGTCAGATGAGTGACAGTCACCTCGGAGTCAGCCATCCATTCGGCGAGTCGACCGGGGGTGCCAATGTCGTCTGCCGTCGGCACATGCAGCTGTGCGCCAAGGAAGAGTGGAGTGAACACTACATATCAGCTTGATCCTACAATATCACTCACTATCTCGCTGGATGGGATCATGCGCAATGCCGCTTAACATTGTATACTTCGAATTTTCATCCAGACCAAACCTCCTGCCCATCCATGGGAAGAAGTGGGTCAAGCTGTAGTGTCTACCCTTGACGCCCTTGGGGATACCAGTACTGCCCGAGGTGAAACTGAGGGTAGCAGGCGAGTCTGGGCCAAGAATAACTCCGGCAGGTGTCTTGGAATATTGCTGGAAGGGCTCGAGGATGTCAGTTTCTCCAGCGGGCGAACCAGTCACACCTGTCGACGAGAGTGCGACAGCGGGTACGTGTAGACGCAGTTGAAGGTTTTGGGAGATGTAATCGGACACCGTTGGTGAGAGCTGGCCGGCGGAGGAGATGACCAGGAGCGCGCGGGGGGTGGAAACGGAGAGATAAACTGTCTGGCGATTGGGTGGGTATGCCGGGTCTGGTCAAGTTAGCTCGAGCGCTATTTGAATTTTGAGTACTCACCAACAACCGAGAAGACTCCTCCTGCCTTGAGAATACCCATAACGCAGACGATCATTTCTACACTCCTGGCGGCATAAACCATGACGACCTCGCCTCTCTCCAATCCGTTCTTCAACAATGCGTGCGCCACCACATTGCTGGCCTCGTCAACTTGCCTGTACGTGAACACCCTCCTCCCTCTACTGGGGCCGCTCATGACATCTTGACCTTCTGCCAGCTCAGATTGGACGACACAGATACGATCAGGATGAGCCTTTGCGTTGGCTGAGAAGATATCCGGGATGGCGCCAACAAAGCCGCACCAGTCGAGATCTGCCGTAGGATCAGGCAGCGTAGCCACCTGGCTGGGAGTCCGAAGGGGAAGAGAGCCGAGAGGATGGGATGCTTCATGAGTCGAGGCAGACGTCAAAAGCTGTAAGAGCGACTCAAGGAGCGCAGCCACACGCGCTTGAGTGAAGAGGAGAGAGTTGTAGGCCAATCGGAGGTAGAGTGGGGGTATCGAAGTGCGAGTCGCTGGGGTATCTGAGGGTGAAGCCAGCAAGAAGAGCGTGAAATCTGTAGTGAGCGATGTAGTCGAATCTGTCTCGACCTGGGTGGAGTCGAGGAAACGGACTCGGAACAGGGGCCCTTCCGGCTTGAGGTGCTCGACCAGCTGGGAGATGGGCAGGGAGTCTGCCAATGCCTCGTCTTCCCGCTCCATGATCTGGCGCAACACATCGAAGAAAGTGTTCTCAGGTGCCAAGTCAAGCTTGAGCAGTAATGGTTGGGTCGTCCCTGGGGCAGATGTACAGATCACAAGCGATGGGTCGGGCGTGAAGCGGAAGAGCAAGATCACAAAAGAGGTCAGAAGCAGGTGATATGGAGTAGGTAAGGGGGATGAGGGGAAGATGGTTGTATACTCGAACGTCAACCGCATGAGCGTAGGAGTGAGGGATGGCGGTAGGTTGAGGGATTGGGTCGCCTCGACAAGCTTGGCAGGAGCTAAGAAGATGAGCTTGTCTCAGAAATACTACGTGCAACAAAGCTCACAAGGTCGAGGATAGTCTGTAGGAAGGGCCAAGCTGGGCAATGCTCCAAGACGGCTCGTCCATCTTTCCAACTTGGCAGCAGAGCTCTGAGCACTCACTCCATCGTGACCGTTCGCCTTGCTTGTCATCTTGGAAGCCCTTGCACCGATCTGTGATCCGTTTGAAGGTTTCTTGACTGATTCAAGATTTTTGAACCTGATCCGACTCAAAGTCGGATATCGGCGCGAAAAGTCCCAATTCAACGAGTCGGCCGAATGCGCTAATAGGAAATGCCACGTCATTTTCGGGTCGGAGTTCTCGGCTCGGAGCCCCGGAGTGATGAACCGTTGCCATCTTCTGAAAAACGAAGACAGACGTAGAAGGTAGCCTTCAGATCATATCAAACAGGTCAAGACAAGGCGAAATGGATCTCAGCCCACGCAAGCAGCCACATGTGATGACAATCGCTGGTAGGTTAGGACGAGACCGCAAGAGTTGTTTCTGACATCTATCAGGGAGCGATTCCGGAGGAGGAGCTGGGATACAGGCGGACCTTAAGACTATCGCTGCTTTTCACTGCTACGGGACATCTGTCATCACCGCTCTGACGGCTCAGAATACGCTGGGAGTTCAGGCAGTTCATGAAGTGCCAAGCGACTTTGTCGTCAAGCAGGTGTGGAGTCTCCTCTTCCGTCTCCAAAACCACACTGACATGAGCTCTCTCTTAGCTGAGATCTGTCTTTGACGATGAGCCTCCCCTGACCATCAAACTCGGCATGCTCACTTCCTCAAGCACAATCACCTCTCTTGTCGACTACCTTTCCAAACTTCCTTCACGTCCTCCAATCATTCTTGACCCCGTCATGATATCCACTTCAGGTCATACCTTACTTCCCGATAACGCTATCGAGGCGATCAAGACCGAATTACTTCCATTTGTTCAATGGATAACTCCAAATTTACCCGAAGCACAGCGTTTATGCGGTAACTCGTCGACTCTCTCAACCCTCTCAGACATGTTATCCCTCGCGGATGAATTGACTCGAAAAGTGCCAGTTCCTATCATTCTCCTCAAGGGTGGGCACTTATCGGTCACTCGCCAACAGGTTGCTGAGCTTGTATCCAAGTATCCTGTTGTATGGGATAAGCAAGGCGACGACGCCGAGGATACCATTGAGATACTTGCCGCGTTCCGAAAAAGTGTGGGCTATCAGCTGTCAGAAGAACTCGTCGTCGATATATTGGTGGAACAGGAAGAGAAGCGAACGACATTGTTCGTAGGACGGAAGATTGAGAGTCAATCGACGCACGGGACTGGATGTACATTGAGTTCAGCTATTGCGTCTCTGTTGGCACTCAAGGGATCGGCGAGCTCACAAACAAGTGAGTATCCGCACTTCTGGCTCTAAGCCTAATTCTATGTTCTATTCCTAGTTCTTTGTTTCAGGATAAGTTGAGAGTACAAACTGATTGCTTTCTTGGGGTAGATTCGGTCATCGATATATGTAAGAGAGCAACAGCATTTACAAGATCCGCTATCGCCTCTGCATTCCCTTATGGACAAGGTCACGGTCCACTCAACCATTCACACCTGACTGTCTCTCGCCCAATTCCTCTGTAAGTGATGCTAAACTTGAGACCCGAAGTCCCCAACTGATAATGACTAGTCCTACCTCGACTGATCCTCACCCTTTCATGACCCGTCTCATACAGTCAAATCTACCCTTATGGAAGTCTTATGTAGGTCCGGTTTGAGGGTGCTTCTGTCTGCCGACAGATCAAGGCTAATTCGAGGTCCAGGTTAGACATCCATTCGTGGTTCAGCTGGGAGAAGGGACCTTGCCTCGAGAGTGTTTCCAGCATTACATCAAGCAGGATTATCATTATCTTCGACACTGTGCGTCTACCTTCACGGCATTCTATGACGACCAAAACCCTAGCTGATACCCTTGTGCAGATGCTCGAGCTCATGCTTTAGGCGCATTCAAGGCTCAAACATTCTCTGAGATCGAGGCATTCACTGATATTGCCAAGCATGTTGTCATGGAATCATCCATGCATGTCGAGGTATGTTTCCAAATGAAACTCATTATCCTTGTCCTGCTTCAACATATAGCCGACTTATAGCTGACTCCGGTAAGTTTTGTGAAAGTTTCGGCATCTCCTTATCTGAACTTCAAGCCACTCCTGAATCTGCCCCTAATGCCGCCTACTCGCGATACATCCTTGATGTAGGCCAATCAGGCGATATTCTCGATCTGTACGTAGCAGTCGCATCGTGTCTTGTAGGGTACGGCGAAGTAGGTTTATGGCTCCGAAAACATGGCGCAAAGCTAGAAGGCAATCCATATCGACGATGGATAGAGGATTATAGTGGTCCCGAGTATTTTGGTGCAATTCAGAGAGGTATTACGAATCTGGAACAGAGGATCGTGGCGGAAGGTGTAGGTGAAGGGAGGATGAAACGCCTCGAAGGGATTTGGCAAGAATGTGTCAAGCTTGAAAGGGATTTCTGGGAAATGGGTCTGAATAAGACGTAGATCTACCTATGAGACGTAGAGCAAGTAGAGGTACTGTAGATCATGGATATCTGGCATGTTTTTCGCTAGGATCAATGCAGCTGGTAGCATCTCGACTTCCCTGAAGCTGAGATGAGAGTACGAGACATATAAAGACTGTACTTTAGACTACGGGTTCCCCAGAGTATGTGTCTCTTGTGACTATAGCTCCCCCAGTCTAAGTCTCGTCCAGAGGTAGTACCGTTCCCCAAGTCGCCGTCCTGACAGTTTCTACGTATCGAATCGCTGGGGGTGTCATGAGAAACAAAGTTTAGACACGCTATTGTGATATACTTCTCCTTGAGATCACAAGGTATGCACATTCACGTATAGTATACATACATTGGTCTTCAGATCGTACATCCTTTCCCACGTCCACATCTTTATATGCCCTTACATAGTCCCGGCCATACCAATTAGCCATGGCCTCCTAGTCTTCTTACTCGGTTCAACATCCTTGAAGAAAGTGTCCGGTGCAATCCCCTTCAATGCCTTTTCCTGTGCCTTGTAAAACTTGAGATCCTTCTCGACGTCTTTGGGATCCCAGAGTACCCCAACGGGCTCGCCGTCGATGACCACGTCCTTGAGATCGTTGAGAAGAGTACGAATATCGAACGCTCGACGAACTGTTTTTATCAGATTTCTTGTCTCTCCCTCTCCCCTATAGCGGCGTATGACACGGCAGGGAAATGGCAAACTTGAGGTAAGCTTACCAGATTTTATCATGATACCGACCGTCACATCCTCTATGGAAATGCAACACTCTGCAGCCCGTAGCCCGAGATGCAACATGCCAGGTTTCATGTCGTCCTTCACTGCTTGGTCTTGCGCTCCGACAAGTGCCATAGCAGAAATATTAGAAAACAACGCGCTCTCCCTAGTAAGAAGGTCAGTCCTGTTCCCTTGATTCTGATACGTGTAAGACAAAAGAAAAACATCCCAGAGGGATTCGTCAGTCAAAGTAGAATAGCGTGTCACTTTGCAGAAGAGAACGACGCTGACAGTTTAACAAACTCTTGTCGGGTAGGATCTGTCCGCGAGAAAGCGTCGAGATGGTATGGCAGAAGGTAGCCCCAAGCAATGGCGTAAGTGTACATTGCTCCGAACCAATTTTTCTCCTTGTACTGCCTGTGACACGTCAGTCACAATCTCATAGATAAAACGAAGCAGTAGTCTCATAAACCCCAAGGCATATATAACCCCAGAGAACGGGAACCCTGAGTTGACTCACCGATTTGCAACTTCCTTGCCTTCTGTCGCTTTCCTCAATCTTGTATCGATCCCAATCGCCTTCACAGAGGAAGTGCGCGTGTTATTCCAAAGAGTCTTATACTGCTTCCCTTCCGGATCTTGAGTGCAGAAATTGATGACATCCTCGTAGATCTTGAGTTTGCCTTCTCGAACGAGTCGTTGACTTAGAAGATCAAAGGGTGCCAATTGCTCATATGCCGATCGTATGCGGGGGAAACTAGATCCTGGCTGAAGGCTGAGTGAAGGATATCAATTGAGTACCCTTGGGAAGTACGGTGAAAACGATGATCTGCCTGCTCACTCTGATGGCAACTCGTCCCGATTGACCACATCCTTGCCGCGTTGCGCACTTGCGAGTGAGCTGTGAAGGACACCCTATAACTCCGGAAGATACTCACATTCGATCCTCCACAGACATCTCGGACAGCTTCTCGCTGATTTGAGCTGAGCCTTGGAAGACTTGCTCTCTTTCTTCCTTTGTGCACGGGTCCCAACTCGCCCAAAGCTCATCCCGCGTCAGCGGTCGAGTTTCTGGTCTGACTTCAGCAGATTCTATCATCTTGCTGCTCGTGGAACTCTGATATGACTCGAAAGGTTCAGTACTTGAATTAGTAAGGTTGAAAAGTTCTTGACAACGACGACGAGGAAATACCAGTCAGAGATTCTGAAACGTTAGCGTTTCAAGCGGGGCTCCGGAATTGAAGCTTAATTAACCACGTGGCAATCCGTCCCCATGCAGTAAACTAGTTCGTATCTGAGTTCAGCTTTCCCACAGCAACTCCTATCTCCTCCCTCGACATGTCAAAGACCTTCTCACAGGCCGAGATGGCTCAGCAAGCAGAAGATTACGAGCTGCAGCCGACGTCACTTGCCGATGCCGACGAACCGCTACTTCCGCGATACGAGCAACATTTACACCATGCTGGGACACCTTCTCCTCACGCCAGACATGAGCTCGCCAAACGCCACTCACGCTTCAGAAGATCATTGGCATGTATGTGTTTGAGTGTAATGGTGTTTGTACCGTGGCTTGGACTGGCTGCTTGCTTTTTTGGTCGAACTACTGTACAGCGGGTGAAGGGATGGGACCGGGTGCCTGGTGATTGGAAGCAGTGGCTGGATAAGGTTGTCCCAGGATCCCAGGCCTACAATGGCATGTTCCCAACAGAGTGAGCTGATGGTAGTATTGGTCATATGAGAAGCTCATCGATTATAGCGTTGGGTATGCGGGACCTACACCCACCGGATCCGAGTGAGAATCTTCTGTCCATCGATGTGACGAGGCTGACCGTTTTTCAGAGCCGCTCTACTTGCCACTGCTCCGGCGTTACCGATGTACTCTGGTGTCTCCCCTCTTGTAGCCCCATCCAACTCTAGAGGTAGTTTCAATATTATCCAACACTGGGGTCCTTTGTCTCCTTTCTACTCCGTCGCCAGTCACGGTTTACCAGAAACGAGCAGCTTGTTTCCTCCACAGTGCCAGATTGAGGAGGTGCATTGGCTTCAGAGACATGGTGCAAGGTAAGCTCGTCTATCTACTAGCACCACCATAGACTGATAGCGTCAGATATCCTACTAGTGGAGGCGATGGTCCATTGAGCGTAGCTATGCGATTGAAAGAGGCTGAGGGATGGACCGCAAAAGGCGACTTGGCTTTCCTGAATGACTGGGAGCATAAGCTTGGAGAAGAGGTCTTGACGCCATTTGGACGGCAACAGCTTTGTGAGCTCCTACCCATACATATCATGCACAGCTCATCCATCAGTCAATCTTGGTGTTTCCGCTCGGCTCAAATACGGCAATCTGCTTGAGAAAATGGATGGACGTCTGCCGGTGTTCAGGACAGAAAGCCAAGAGTGAGCTGAGCAATCGAGACTTGCCTCGAACTAAGCTCACTCGCTGTAGTCGAATGCTGCGTTCAGCACAGAACTTTGCTACGGGCTTCTTCGGCTATCCTGCGGAGGAGCAATACAACCTCCTGGTGACTATTGAGAACCCAGGATTTAATAACACCCTCGCGCCTTGGAGCACTGTAAGTCCGCCGATCACACTGGTGGTACACGCTGATGTTCCTTGTAGTGTCGTGCAGACAATGCTGACTTCAGCTCATCTGTGTGGGAAAAGCTTAATACATGGGACAATAATTTCCTCTCGGATGCTCAAACTAGACTACAGAGCATGATCGAAGGGTATGAGGTGTCCATCAAGGATGCGAAAGACTTTGTGAGCTACGTGCATGCAGCAGAGGCTGACCAAATCAGATGGATATGTGTGCATATGAGGTGAATAGACAGCCCATCTGCGAGTCCCAAGCTGACGTCAACAGACTGTTGCACTCGGCTATTCTTCCTTCTGCAATCTATTCACACAGAAAGAGTGGAAAGGATACGAATATCGATGGGACATTATGTGGTGGTACTTTGGCAGTTTCGGTTATCCTGCCGCCAAAGCCCAGGGGATGGGATGGGTGCAGGAGATGGTCTCTCGGTTGACTCACAGTGAGTAGTTGATGTTTCTGCGCGCAAGGTCGACTCTGATTCCTCCAGGTCGAATCACGGATTTCGATTCGTCGATAAATGGGACATTCCATAACGATGTGCAATTCCCTCTGAATGACCCCATGTGAGAATTCCCGACCCGCAAAGGATTTAAGCTAAAGCTAGCAGATATGTCGACTTCACCCACGATACCGTTTTCGCTCTCCGTGAGTTGGACGATTCCCCATTGTGCGTCGTGACTGACACCATCAGTGCTGCCCACTATGAATCTTACTTCATTTGCCGAGACTGGGGAACCACCTCTGGACCATATCCCAAAGCATCGCTCCTTCATCGCCTCCAAGTGAGTTTATTAATTAATTGAATCGTCGATAAGACCGAACTCATCCCTACAGATTTTCCCCATTTGCGACCAACCTCCAGATTCAAGTCCTCAGCTGTAGTGCGGGTAAACAGGTGCGAATGATTCTCAACGACGCCGCAGTGCCTCTTACGGGTATCAACGGGTGTCCCGATAATGACGATGGTTTGTGTCCATTCGACGCCTTTGTCGAATCAATGCAGAGTCTCATTGCCGAGGCAAACTGGGAGCGGGACTGTGGGGGGATTTAGATTATTATCTAGTGTTTCTTTGTACTCTTTTCGCATTCGTTGGCATATCATGCATGCATACCCCATACGTACCAGTACCAGAGAAGGGATTCGAATTTCAGCTTACGTCATCAGGTTTGCCACCCATTTGCAGCTCCAAGTATCGAGACATCATTTATTCTTTGTCACCTTTTCTTGATCTGTATATGTCCTTATGAGAAC
This sequence comes from Naematelia encephala, assembly GCA_002105065.1. Classification (NCBI taxonomy): domain Eukaryota; kingdom Fungi; phylum Basidiomycota; class Tremellomycetes; order Tremellales; family Naemateliaceae; genus Naematelia; species Naematelia encephala. Next base: position 184,956 of record MCFC01000011.1, read on the forward strand.
CGCTTAGACTAGCCTAAAAGGCCCATACGTAATATCGATAATGTCCTCTTCTACCTCGACTGCCCTTCCTGCTCCGCCCAACGCGCTCTCCCCTACTCAAGCTAGACTCGCAGCTCTAAACCGTCTGAAAGCAAAATCTGCTCTTACATCTCAACCACCATCAGCACCTTCCACATCTCGTGATGCACAATCAGCACAAGGACAGCAATATGTCAACAAACGAGCAGCAGTTCCGGCCACTTCCCGAAATATGGTTCAGGAGCAAGCTAAGGATGAAGCTCCATTACGACGTGATCCTGGATTGGTAAGCCCGTAATTTCCTCTTTCAAGATAACAAGGGGGGAAGATGTTGAAAAGAGCTGATAGAGATTTGTGATCTTAGGGGAAGTATTTCGAATACGATTTGTCAAAGCTACACAACTCAAGAGGAGGATTCTTGACCGAAGATGATAAGGATGATGGTCGGATCAAGAGCGTTGTTGAGATGGCCAGAGAAAAGGAGAGGCAGATCAAGATGATGCGAGAGGGGGAAGAGCCTGGTGAGTTTGACTGTAGTGAGCTCGGAGAGGAAAGATACTCAAGGTTGTGTAGCGATCCTTGTGGATTCCAGTCCACGGTGTAGGGAATGTGGGACATTAGAGATTGAGCATCAGTTCCTGAAGGTGTGCATCTTGTTTTCATAGAATATGTGGAACTGACGGTACTAGGTTTTCAACACTACGGTTTGCAAGAGCTGCAAAGTCAAATTTCCTGAAAAATACTCCCTATTAACAAAGACTGAATGCAAAGAGGTTGGTTTGACAATATACGGGAGATCAAGAGCTGATTATTTAGGACTATCTCCTCACCGACCCTGAGCTGAAAGATGAAGATCTTCTCCCACATCTTCTTCGACCCAATCCATATGCCAGCACATACTCCAACATGATGCTCTTTCTGCGAGAACAGGTTGAGAAGGTAGCATGGGAGAAATGGGGTGGAGAAGAGGGCTTGGATAAGGAATGGGAGCGAAGGGAACAGTTCAAGAAGCGGAAAAGGGAAGAAAAATTTGAACAGGGGCTTAGAGAGTGAGTGGCTTTCAAAGCATGGATTCGACTTGGCAAGAGAACTGATCGCATGAATAGTCTGCGTAAACGGACACGGAATAACCTGTTTCAGAGACGTCAAGCGGCAGAACATGTGCATAATTTCGAAGATGTCGAGGAGGTCATCGATGAGGACGGAGGGAGAAAGGCTTTGCAGCGGTGTTTTGGCTGTGGAGCAGAGCAAGAGGTGGAAGAGTGGTGACGGTATCGGCCAAATCTGTATCCATACATATATTCATGTTGTATCCTACTCTGCGCTGCATTGCAGAGATGTTATTGCATCACAGAGAATCGACTAGTACCGCGGATCGAGTCGAGGGTGAGTAACCGGTTATCACGGCTTCCCGAGCGGAATACACAGATCGTCGGTCAAGTAACCTATTTTGCGTGCACTCTTCAATACAGTATGGCAAGTACACTGAGTGAATCTGTATCCGTTCGGCAGATTGCGCCAAATACGTTCAGAGCTGAACCGTTCCATGAACGAGCTAGACAAGGGAATGCTATGCCTATCGCGTGAGTGGGTTTCTTGTTCCCCGTGAGAGCATGATCTTTTTGGCTGACACGATGTCCTAACAGATACGGCGGACTTGTGCTTTCGCAATCTATATCAGCCGCTTCAGCGACTGTACCGTCTTTCGATCTGTATTCTGTTCAAGGGACATATCTAGGTCCATCATCTACTGAGCACCCGACAATATTCAGAGTAACCGATATTCGAACCACCCGTACATTCTGTACTCGACTCGTCATTGCCAGTCAATCCCAATCCCAAACAACGAGCACATTCAATGAGGAGCGGAAGACTTTGATAGCGTTACTAGACTATCATGCCACCGAGCCTGTATCTTTATTGGAGTATTCAACACCACCGATGTATCCTTTTGAGGAGTATGGGATACCTGAAGAGTTGCCTGGATTCGAATCTCATATCCCGCCAGACGGGGTCGATGCGTTTAAAAAGATGTTTACGATCACGCTTGATTTCTATGATCTACGTGGTTGTGGGCATAGTATTGGCGTTTCAACGGCCATGGGATTCGCCCCTGACAAACCATCGGCAGAGGATGATTTGCCAATCACACGACGGACGAATTGTACGTGGGTGAGAACGAGGGAGAATCTGGGGGGTCCACGAGAGAATGCGGCTGGTGTTGCGTGAGTCGATGGATCTTTTCTGTCTACATACCTACATACCTTTATGTTCAGCACTCGGTCAAACGCCTCTGAGGTCTGTCTGTCTTAGAATCAGAGAACCTTTTCAGCTCCTGGATACGGGTTTGCTTCGTACAGTAATTGGTCAAAAGCTGATGTTGCAGGATGATTATGGACGCGGTACTCTCATTCTTACCTCTGACAGTAACTCGCCAACCCCTGACAGCAGCTGCCGCTGCATCTTCCCTAGACTTCTCACTGCACTTCCATACACCTGTCGACCTCTCAAAATGGCACCTTCACGAACAACATACCACGACGGGAACAAACGGTAGAACAATGAGTCAGGGCATATTATACGATCGCACAGGACGCGAAGTGGCCGTCATGACTCAGATGAGCATATTACGTCCTTTGCCCAAGGGCCGGGGGAGACTATGAGATACACAAATATCGGACATCTTTTCAGGGGCTAGAGAAAGATGTTGACTGAATAAACAGACACAGAGGAGACCGATGGTGATATATGTAGTCAAGGGGGCGGGGGAAGAGAGGGGTTTACTATTTATGTATCCAAGGAAGGAAGTTGTGCTCGGTCTTGTACTTCATTACATATCATTACAGTAGAAAATTCCCCGAAAAAGCGGACACACAAGAAACCGCCGGGTTCGGAGAGGTAGCGCTTCGGCGGCGATCATTTTCCAAAAGTTCGGCCATACAAAGTCGTTGTCATTTGATCGAAACGTGCCCGGACAGCCGAGAAGATGGAACACGCTGTATAGACAAAAAGTCCCCATTTAGCTGATAGGAACCCGCACTTGGAATTCCTGACGTGAAACATACGGTACAACCTGAGTATGAAGAGGGACAACAAAAAGGAAATCCGCTATTGTTCGAAATTCACTCCGCCCTGCCAAGCGGTAACTGAGCGACGGATGAGTCGGATGTATTTGACTAAGGCATCTCATCTGCGTCGACAGTTCCTCGGAGTCGTAACTCCTGAGCTCATGATCCCGGATCAACCGGATCCGAAACAAATCCCCCCCATCTCCTTTCCATCATTTGAAAGGGGGACCGATACCTTTCCCATCAAACGGAAAGGGAGATACAAGTGTTCACCTATCTACCCTCGACGTTCATTAACGGCCATCCGGCGTCCCCAAGGTCCGTGTGTGACAATTACCCTTGGCACGGCTCTCGTGATGGCGATACAAGTCATATATAATGCTACACACCCGCTTGGGGGGTTGGGCAGGTCTCTTATCTCCAGAACTTCTCCCATTCACCTACCGTACTCGTCTTGATCGACCATGACTATCCCAAAACAAACTCATGCTATGGTTTTCCCCTTGGCCGGATGGTAAGTTCTCAATTTCAGATTGCCACTGGTATACTAATGCCACAAAGGGGCCATGTACGACCGTTGCTTCACCTAGTGATTAACCTCCTTCAGATACATCCAGGACTCCATCTCACACTCCTCTTACAACCGTCTGTGGCGCCAAAAGTAGAACATGAATTGAAATCCGCAGAGTTGGTCCAACTTGGCTCTGGAGGGTTCCTCGACCGCATGCAATGTTTCAATATCGGTACTCATCGTGACGAGAGTGATTTCCTCGCTCTTCAAGGCCAGGAAGAAATCATCGATTTCATCAATGCTCTGCCGGAAGATATTCTCGCATTGTATGGTAGAGGACAAGGTGTTGGTAAACGCCAGAACAGATTCATTGAGATTCCCCCTTCGTTTGCCTTTTTTGATGTAAGTACATACAATTCAGCCCAGGTATCTAATCAAGCGAAGAAAAGATTGCGCTTATACCTTCTGTGCGTTATATAGATCTTTCAATCATTCGTTCCCGATGTAGTGAGCAACACTCTCAGGTCGGCATCGATCGACATGATCCCCTTGCTGGCCTTCTGTCCTTCCAATGCCGTAGCAGTATTCCAGTACGTGTCTCAAGAACCTCATTCTCTTTGTGTAGCTGCTGAATTGAATGATAGCCACTTTGCATCAGAGTCTCAAGGGGGATTCATCGAGTTGTTGATCCGTCTGGTGGACGAGGATGTGGCGAAAGGCATGGGCAGGCTCGATGCTTGGGCCAAGGTAAGCTCAATCTTCCATGATGTTTGTCCTGACATTGGAATAGCATGTATTCGCCAGCTATGGCATACTCAAGAACCTCCCTGGTCTTCCAGCCAAGTACGACTGTGCGTCAATTCTTTTCGCACGCCAATAATAGAGACATTCCCTGACATGAACTTCGTTGCGTTTGTGTTATTGCTTTCAGACGAATTACGTGAGTATCGAAATCGTCGAGTATGATTGATTGAGTCCCGTTGACGACGTCTCTTTAAGGTCCCTTATACGGCGCAGTTGGGTTTCCACCAGCTCTGACCACTATCCTCCTTGAAGGACTCAAGGCAGTCAAGAACCCACATACGACTGCGTTGATCATCTCCACCCCGGGCGAACTTGAACCGGAAGCTCATAAAGCTTGCGAAGAAGCCTTTGGCAAGAAGTTACACATGGCTGGGTAAGTGAAGTGCTATACTGTAACGAACTGTAAATTCGATTCTCAAACGCTGATGATCGATCGTCACAGTCTGCAGTTCCCCGAGTCTGCTTGGCTGGGTACTCCAGCTGAACCAGGGGCTTTGGCAAACCCAGATGATCAGAGGGTAATGGCTCACATGGACTCGATGTTGAAGAAACACGGCGAGAGATCGGTAGTCTATGCCAGGTAAGGCACGCACAGTCACTCAGTCGTACTGATATGGTCAAGTTTCGGTTCAATGTTCTGGCCGATTCGCCGACCTGAACTCGTAAATTATCTACTCGACTCTCTTATGATCGCAGGCTTGCCATTTGTTTTTGCCTATGCTTCGGAAATGGCACAGCTACCCGAGGATCTAAAAGAGCGGGTGGCGGCATATGGTGATGGGATCATCGTCAAATTTGCCCCTCAATGGCAAGTATTAGACCACCCTGCATCCGGATTCTTTGTGGTGAGTACCTTTTTATGCCGTCACCGTGCGGATGGATTGGTATCGTTGAAATAAGGCATTGATGATTTTTAGTCCCATTGTGGGTCCAACTCGACCGCTGAGGCGATTCTCACTTCGACGCCAATGGCATGTATGCCTTTCGCTGCTGATCAAGGCGAATTCGCTACGGCAAGTTAGTGATACCCTCTATCTACCTTGATCCAACTGTGCCTTGTTTCTTTCGCGGGACCGGCTGATAAGTTTTATTCAAGTCTGCGATAACTGGAAAGCCGGAGTAATGCTCAAACAAACATTCACATTCTCTGATAAGAAATTCACCACACTCAGTGATGGTACCGAGGTGATCGGGACTGAAGAAGCCATCAAGGCTGAGCTCGCTGATTTATGGTCCAAGATCCGCGGTCCTGAAGGCCAAGAGATGAGGCGTAACATGGGAAAAATTAGAGCCATCTGTGAAGAAAGTTGGAAGACTGGAGAGAGTAGGCAGACTATGGAGAGTATCGCTCAGTATTTCTAGATGAGTGGGGTGTTGTTGTTCATCGATGATAGATGATCTGTTTGTCATGTATCTTTGCTTGCTATCGACTTCACTCTGCTGACTTTCGAACAACACACTGTTTGTCCGCCTGCAGATGCATTCGTACCGTATATCAAGTGCCACTGCCACGTTTGGTCATTTGAAGTGTAATTTCCGTTAGCGGCGACGCTAAAGGCCGATGCCGGCCCTGCCTTTCGTCATACGCGTATGACGTCAACTCTATCTGTATCCGGCTTCTCCTCTTACCCGTCCTTTCCTTTCCCATTATAATAACGTGCTTGATACTTACAGTTTGGATCCTCTGACTTTCAATCCACTCGAAGCCTACGCACACACAAGACGACTGTTTCCGCACTTGACCTTCACAAGTCTTTCACTCTACTCGATACTACTAGCCCTACTCGAAACAACACATACAACTAGCCAACATGTCTTCTGTCCCCCCTCCTCAGCCGCAGGTGAGTATTTTCTGCCCTCCTCGTCAAAGTTCTTAGCTGATCAGATCTGTTTCTTCCTCCTATTTTCCTCGCCGCTCGATCCTCGCCTTCCACCCAAATTCATAACTCAATCATATACGCACTGTGATACTCACTTTCGATCCCTCAGGCCGACCCGCACTCGCTCTCCCACGCCGCTCACTTGCAGCAAGCAACCAAGAATGTCAACCGCTTTGCTAAGCGTGACCCGGCTCTCTATCCTCTTTCATTCATCGTCGTCGGCGCCCTCGGAGTAGCTGGTTATTTCTTGTGAGTGAATCTTGTAGAGATCATTTGGATGGCATGCTGAGCTGGACAGCATGAGCAAGACAACCGAAGTCGAGCCACACAAGAAGCTCGTGCGCGATGGTATCGTCCACCCTTGGGATGATGCGAGCAAGCACGACACTCACCCTTCGTGAGTCTATATCAATCCAACCACACAGCAACAGCTGACCATTTGTCTTCCCTCCTATCTGCCGATCTGTATTCTTTGACTGCCTGTCACATTTCTCTACCCCTGCATGCCCAACTATCAGTCAACTTGCGGCATTCAAGTACCGCTACAAGACCCGCCAGGGCCACTTTGAGGACGCTGACCCCGCTATGGGCGCCCCAGAGACCGTGAGTCATTTCTCTCGCCTACCGTCCATTGTCCATCTTTGGCCCATCATTGGCATCCCACCTCATGTGGTGCGAAAAGTAAGATCGCTGATTGGACGAGATTAGTTCAACGCTAAGAAGTAGTCAAGTTGAAAACGATGATGACCGTGATTTATTCGGATTCAAGTTTGTATGGCCGCATTGAATGATTGATAGCATCGACGATGACGAGAAGGGCTGAAACTGTGTAAGATAACAGTGTAGCGTAGTTGTGTGGAGATAGGTCATGTATCGTATCAGAAGTCATCCATTTTCCTGACACACAGGATTTCATTTGCTGTTGTCCCACTTTGTATCTTGTCTGGGTGGTAACATCGAGAGTCCTTGCAGGAATCTGCTGGTGCGTTTATGATAAGAGCTGCTGCATCACTCTTAAGATGCGCAGATGCAGATGCGAGCCAATTGGTATTAGAAACCGTTTATAACCGATTAGAAACTCAAATTCGAGATTGATTATGACGGTTTGTAATCGCCAAGCGAGTGCGCATACTGAAAATAGACGCGACGTGACTTTGTTCCTCTGCACGGTCCACTCCCAAGTTTCATCTTGCAGACTAGCTCAACCTTGTCCTCAAACTTCAAGCCGACTGGATACATACTAACAAGCGTTTTATATCGTTCTGTGACTACCAATTTCTATCTCTCAATTTCTCAACGCCTGTGCTCCCGTTGTATACCTGAAGATTTCAACAGCTTCTGACCATGTCATATCGTCCCCCACCAACGAATGGTGGTCCGAGCCCGAACCTCGCTCCAAACGTGGTCCAAGGTCGCGTATCTCCTCTTCCACCTGTCCCACAAGTATCTTCCGCCACTCTCGGTCAGCCAGGCCAAGTGCCTCCTCATCAGCAATTGCAATCATCGAGCTCATCAGCCTCATCTTCACTTGGTAACAGCGGTGGCAGTCCTGGAGACAAAGGCCCAGACTACGTGTACTTTGAACGAAAACCGAATCAATTTGGAGAGACAGTGACGGGGAAAGCTATGGCGGCTAAGATGAAGCTTGAATTATATTACAAAGAAGCTGTAGAAGGTGTTGTTGGGCGTAAGGAAAGGTCAGTGAGGTGGTAAAGGATGGGTGAAGGTGCTGATCTGCGTGGAATATAGGAGGACAACACTTGAGAAACAGCTAGCAGCGGACGCACTTACGCCAGATACAATCAAAGCCAGACAACTGATGGCTCTAGGCAGAAGAGAATCCAAGTAAGTCTCAACTTCATAACGCTCCTTCATTGATGAAAACCTCCTCTGTCTTGCGGTACAATTGTGCTTCCCTCACTTCTCGTTCATCTATCCCGATGCCTCCCGTGTTGTCATCTTCTCTTCCCTTCCACGCTCACTCAACACAGCTTCCTTCGTCTACGCCGCACCCGAATCGGTCTCGAAGATTTCCGAACTGTGAAAGTCATCGGTAAAGGTGCTTTTGGCGAAGTTCGCCTCGTCCAGAAGGTCGACACGGGAAAGATATACGCTATGAAGACTTTGCGTAAGAATGAAATGTTCAAGAAAGATCAGGTGAGTATCAGTTTCCTCACCCCCTCCCTCTTCGTCTTTGCGAACAATCGGGCTACCATGTCGTAAAGTGGATGCAGGTAGTTAAAATAGCGGATTCAGTAGCTGACCACACCACCCATAGCTTGCACATGTTCGAGCGGAGCGTGATGTTCTCGCGGAGAGCAATAGCGCTTGGGTCGTACAACTATACTATTCCTTCCAAGATACTCAGTACCTATATCTCGTCATGGAGTTCCTACCTGGCGGAGACCTAATGACGATGTGCGTTCCTCTGTCGTCGATTGTCGAGATGCTGGGCTGACAAAGAACAGGTTGATCAAGTACGATACCTTCTCTGAGGATGTGACCAAGTTTTACATGGCAGAATGCATCCTTGCCATCGAGGCTGTCCACAACCTTGGCTTTATTCATCGGTAAGTCAGTCCCTTACCGTTTGCTTCCCCATCGTTCAGCTTCCAGTGTTGTTAACCAGATATCGTGTCATGTAGGGATATCAAGCCGGACAATATTCTGATTGATCAATCTGGCCACATCAAACTCTCCGATTTCGGCCTCTCAACCGGTTTCCACAAACAGCACGACTCGGCATACTATCAGCGCTTACTCGGCAATGGTGACCCAGCAACGACCAGTCGGCCATCTCAGACAAACATCAACAACCAGTCAAGAAATAGCGTTATGGTCAATGCTATCAATCTGACCATGACGAGCAAGCAGGATATCGCGACTTGGAAGGCTAACAGGAGGAAGTTGGCTTATTCTACCGTCGGAACTCCTGATTATGTGAGTGTCGACGTGGATTGTCAAGCAATGTTTCCTTCCTTATTCAGCATCTTGCATCTTGCCAGAAATTGTGATGCTGATGATACGCAGATCTCTCCTGAAATTTTCCTGCAGAAAGGCTACGGAAAAGAGTGCGATTGGTGGTCTCTCGGAGCGATCATGTTTGAGTGCCTCGTTGGTAAGTGTCCCTACTCTCGCTTGCCAGTGCAAACCACTAAAGATTGGGGGCAGGCTATCCACCATTCTGTTCAGAGAATGCCCATGATGTGTATCGCAAGATCATTGATTGGCGCAACCATTTGTTCTTCCCGGACGATGTTCATCTCAGTCGTGAAGCAGAGGATCTTATCAGAAGGTGGGTTGTCTTTGAGACTAGACGAGGCCGTACTGACTATGACTAGAATGCTGTGTGAGGGAGAACGCCGGATGACTGTGGAACAACTCAAGGTTCATCCCGTAAGTCGAACGGATTCCACCTTGAAGCCGTGTATTGATGATATCGCTCTCTCAGTTCTTCTACGGCGTAGACTGGGCATCCATCCGAGACATTGATGCTCCGTTCGTACCCCATCTCCGCTCAATCACCGATACATCCTACTTCCCAACGGATGAGCTCGACCAAGCGTCAGACATCCCCACTGGCGGGGACGACGGTGGGGACGCAAAGAAAGATCTGGCATTCTTGGGATACACGTGAGCCGTCTTCCGAAATGGGTACAATTGCAAGGCTGACGAGAGGGTGCAGCTTCCGTAGGTACGAGATGCTCTGATTTGCCGTGTCCATTCTCATTCTCCTTACCATCACGAATTGCCATTCTCTCAAGTCAAGTAGCATTGTTGCACATGTAAATGAACTTAATGAACATGCCGCCGGGACAGACTTTGCTCAGTCCAACGAGACCCATTTCCTTGGCAGTAATGCAAAACAAGGAGCATGCTAAGTTTTTTGGCAACCGGCGTCAAACCTCGTCCAATGTCTGGCCAAACTGCGGACAGGATCCCATCTCAAACCTCTTGGCGCAATGCATGAACAACTTGGCGTGGAGCATGTGAGTCCAAGCGAGCATTCGGCCGACAAATCGTTTACGACGCATGCCACCGGAATGGGCGATGGGCGTGTATCCTCGATTTGAGCGAGCATGGTAATAATCGTATTTCAAGAGATGAAGCTATCTCAAATGATATGGTAATAACTTACGCTATAGCTGCGTCCAACAAGTGTGATATGACGATACGAGCTGGAGTCCCAGTCTTGATAAAGTTTAGGTCGGATAGGTACCATCAAGTGAAAGGGATCAGGCGGCCGAGATCGACCACTCCACTCCATGAGCTTCGGGGGTTTCTACCGACATTAAGGAAAAGCTAAATCCAGCATAAACCTCCTTGGGTTCTCAGCTCTGTGGGTGTCGTACCCCGAGATGTCCCGACTCTATAACTGGCGAAAGGGAAGAGGAGGGATCGGCCGAAGAAGGGAAAAAATATTTCCCTTCGGGTGTTATCAGATAACCCATACACCGAAACTTTTCCCTCTTTTTTCGGAGACGTTTTTTTTCCCATTTTCGTAGTAAATCTTGTGCTCACTTCTTCAGGGACTAGCAAGAGTATCTCTTCCTCTCCCTCCTTGCCCCCCCTCCTTGCCCCCCCTTCTTGCCTCTTCCTTCTGTGGCTCCTGCAATTTCTTTCGGCGCCGGCTTGGCATTTGAATCGTAAAAACTCGGACGAAATAGCTCTTACGCGTAATTCGATCCCGTTTTCGGGCTATCTGATTACAGGAAGAGGGAAGAAAAAAATCTTAGAAGAGTACGCATTCTCGATCCCGCTCCGACGTCTCTCTTTCTCATTTTCATTGAGCTGCATCGTATCCTCTTATATATAGTTTGATAATCAATACTCTATAGTGGGATAAATCAGGTGGTCACAAGCAATATGTCTTCAAAAAAGATATATCCAGATGCAGAAATCGCTGCAGAGCTCGAAAAGCAAGGTGATAACGACACTGTCTTTGGAGACAAGTCGCCTGGTGTTAGACGTATCGAAGCGATATCATCTTGCTTCTCTAGCTGGCATAGATGGGTTCTATTCACTTCTATCTTCCTCGTTGCTTGTGAGTCTTTACCCTAATCCCTACTGGCAAATGACATCGATGTTGACGATGTAATCCCTTCAACCAGATTCATATGGGTATGTCGTACATTTCTCATGTTTTACCCGATCCTCTACCACTCCACTACTTTCGATCTCATTATACCTTGGATTCTGTATACTGATGAGAAATTCCTGTAGACTTGACGGGACAGTTCGATACACTTTCCAAAACTACGCCACGGCCGATTTCGGTAATGCTGCTCAGATCTCCACCATCGCAGTTGTGAGGTCTATCGTGGCGGCCGCTGGTCAGCCTGTCTTCGCCAAGATCTCAGACTACTTTGGTCGTATCTCCATCCTAGTCATTGCTGTCGTTTTCTATGTCATCGGTCAGTACTTCCAAGTCCTTCGTCCTGTTGGTTCCTGATCAAGCCTTCAAATATAGGAACAATCGTATCGGCTGCTTCGAAGAACTTGGGTGCATTCTCAGGTGGTGCAGTCTTGTATCAATTTGGTTACACTGGTGTTCAGCGTTAGTCATTACATACAATACTGAATTACGGTTCCAGAAGACTTACTAATCATTCACAGTACTGGTCGAGGTTGTCATTGCCGACACGACTCCATTGCGATCTCGTCTGTTCTATTCCTACATTCCAGCGATGCCGTTCATCATCAACGCTTGGGTATCTGGTAATATTGCCGACGCAGTTATCGAACACTCTACCTGGCAATGGGGTATCGGTGAGTTCTGGGCCGTCTAACCCCAAGCATTTTGGATTTGCTAACGGTCCATTCCAGGCATGTGGGCCATCATCTTCCCATTTTGCGCTATCCCAGTCTTCTACTCGCTCTTTCACGCCGAATGGCGAGCGGGTAAACAAGGTCTGCTCGACGAGATTCCATCGCCGTTACGATCCCTCAGGAAGCGCGAAGTTTGGGTCGACCTGTTCTGGCAAATGGACGTAGTCGGTCTCATTCTCCTCGCTGGAACTTTCATCATGATCCTTCTACCCTTCACTCTTGCTGGCGGTGTGGGTGCTACTTGGCGCACGGCGAAATCGATCGCTCCACTCGTTATTGGTTTCGTGATTGTGCTACCCATGTTCATCGTCTGGGAGCTTAAATTCGCTCGTCATCCAGTCGTTCCTTTCCGTATCCTCAAAGATAGGCAGATTCTAGCTGGTCTCGGTATTGCTCTCATGCTCAACACCACTTGGTACACTCAGGGTGACTACCTTTACACAACCCTGATTGTCTCTTTCGATCTGTAAGTCTTTTCCTCTTTCACGAGCCATTAATATGAAGCTGACTTTGGCAGTGACATCATCAAAGCCACGCGAACCTCTTACATCTACTCTTTCGTCTCTGTCATTATCGGATGTATCGTTGGCCTCATCGTCCATAAAGTTCGCTACCTCAAGTGGTTTGTCGTTGCCGGCGCATGCACCTTTGTCCTCGCTTTCGGACTTCTCATCCGTTACCGGGGTGGTGGAACAGCCGATTATGCTGGTATTGTAGCTGCTGAGACTGTCCTTGGTATCGGAGGTGAGTGATTCTAGTTGCTTTTCCTAAATCATTTGCTGAAGAATCATAGGTGGTCTTCTGCCTTACTCAACTCAGGCTCTGGTCCAGTCTGCAGTTCAGCACGAGCGAACTGCCGTCATCACCTCTCTCTTCCTTGCCACGTAAGCTTTACCCTCTAAATTTGCCGATCTCCCGCTGATAGTCTTTCTGCAGCTACTCGGTCGGTTCAGCTATTGGCAACACTATTGCCGCCGCTATCTGGACCAACACTATGCCCAACCGACTAGTTGAAGATTTGACTAAAGCCGGCATCTCGAACGCTACCGCTCTGGCCACTGAAGCGTATGCCAACCCATTCGTCTTCATTGTCGATTACCCAATGGGTACTCCTACTCGTACTGCTGTCAACTCTGCATACCGCGAAGTCCAGCGATACCTGTGTATTGCCGGTATCTGCCTTGCTACTGTGCTTGTGGCTCTTTCCTTGTGCCTTAAGAACCCTCGACTTGGCGATACTCAGTCGCTTGAGGATGCTGAAGGGTTCAAGGTACCAACTTTACCGCATGATGGGCTTGGTCGAAGGACTGATACGATCTCTGAGACGACTGCGGCGGGTGAGCATGACGGCGATGGCGGTAAAGACCTCAAGGCTGTGAGAATCTAGACTAGGTCGAGGGCTGAGGGATCTTTGGAGGGCGGAAATGATTCTGAAGGACGACGATAGAGGGCGGATATATATATAATTTGAAAAGAAGTTTGAAGTGTCTGTTGCCTACTGTAGACCATTTTACATTTTACATTTTACATTCTGCCTATGAAATATGCTCAAACCAAGATCTTTGCTAGCTTTGAATTCAGAGATCCGATACTAGACCCCCAATATGCCATCCTAAGCTATGCGGCGATACCAAACCTCTGACGATTCCTGCACGTCGTCTTCCTGAACTGGTCGGCCACCCACATGAACCCCGCCGCTCCAGTAGTTTCCAAACATCCCAATACCATCTTTATTGATCCATATTGCATCTCCATAACCGACCACCGCACTCACCAAGTCTCCCGAGACTCCTTTATCTGTATCTGTATGAATTGGGTATACCGACAAAGCGTACCACCTGAGCTTTGGACCGTCGTAAGGTATAAACGCTATCTGAGCCGCGAACAGTTTTCCAGTTGATGCCAGGTAGATTGTAGTATTTGAAGGTATTTCCAATGCGTTTAGAACTGGGTGATGAGAATTGACCTCTTGAAGTGTGAAATTTCCGTATCCCTCAGCATGGTATGTACCGACTACATCCTTACTCTCTGGAAAAGCTCTTGGGTGCTCTAGAAGAGGTGGTGAAGTCTCCTTTTCACCCAAATATCTCGATACGATCCTATCTTCCCAGTCTATCGGGTCCATCCCAAGTAACTCATCCAAGATCGAATATCCGATAATGTCCTTGAACCAAGGCCCAAAGAACTCATCATTGAGCGCCAACATGACTGCGAAGCCTTTCGTAGGGAATCCATATAATGCGCTGTATTGTCCAGGTAAACCACCAGTATGACCTACCATGCGCACGCTGCGGTAATGGCGTGTCGTTTGAGCCATACCGTATTCTACGTCGGAGAGCTCGGGGTAGAAAGTCTCAGACATCACGGCCAGAGCATCGGTCGCTTTTACAAGTAATTCTCGGGGGATAATGCGAGGGTCGAGCAATTCTCGAATCCATATCGCCTACTCATTGAAGAAGGAAGAAGGAAAGTCAGCGGATAACAGCCCGAGAAAACAACGAGATGGTACGTAAGATAGAGGTGGATCGTGAGAAGTAGAATAGGGAGGAGATTAACATACCATATCACGTCCTGACATCACTATAGCTCCTGGTCCAGCTTCAAAGATCCCGTCCTCAGTAGTCCACCAGCCAATACTCTTTGGCTCTCCCAGACAAGTCTCATCAACGTCTTTTGTCGCTTTCCACATCTGCGCACACTTGGTTTCGTCCACTCCTGACCTGAAAAACGGCTGCACACGATTCCCTGTTTCTCCAGCGAGAGTCGAGTTATAGTATGTCTGTGTCATTCCAAGAGGATCGAGAATATGATCTTTGACATATTCTACGAAAGGTACGCCGGTCAAGGTCGGGACGATCTCTGATAAGGTCGTATAATGCCCGTTATTGTATTGGAATGCTTGGCGGAATTCGGCAGACGGTTTGAGGTTCCGTAGATTCGCGATCCATTCTCGAGGTGTTTGTGGCCTCGCGGCATGTCAGCGAGCATCAGAAGAATGAATAGACATGGTAAAAGGCGTTTTGCTCACCCATGGGAGAGATCGTGCGATGATAATCCAGTACGCATATCTTGTTCATTCGTCAGTACAAACGATATTTGGAGAGACTCGGTGAGTCACCCACTAGCAAGGTCGATCAGATCCGTATGATCAGAAGCATACTCATCCATGAGCTTCCACTCAGGTATGACATCTTTGATCTTGGTTGACCAATCTAGATTCTGCCCGCTGGCAAGTTTGGTGCCATTACGAATCAACAGCCCCACAGACAACATAGTGAACAGTTTGGAGTTGCTGGCAATAGAGAACATAGTCTACCACATCGCATTAAGCTACCGTGACACTTCAAACGCTTCCACTCACCTCATTCGTGACCGCATCGTTTGCGGCATTGGCGATACCAAACTGAACTGTTTGTATTTCCCACTTGTCCCCAGTATACTTTGGAGACGCGACAACTGCTATAGTAACTCCTGGAATCCGCCATTTCTCCTGTACGCGCTTCAAGCGATGGACGAGATCGTCAGATAAGAGCGAGCTTTTCGGCGTGGACAGCGCCACGTATTGTTTACTAGCTACGACCAGCGAAACAGCCTGAAGCCAGACTAGAAGCGAGCGAATAGCCCACATCCTGCTCTATGCAAATGTACAAAGTAGCATCAATGTGCTTCGACCGCTTGCTTGCTCGACGTCATTCTCATTCTTGGTGAACCGGGCAACGCCGAGAGATCTACTATCCATGCTTTTATCAACTTGAAGCACTCTCGTATCACATCTATGACTTTGATGCATACCACGCTTACTAATTCACTTGCCAGGCTGACGACCGCGCAGCCTACGTACAGGTGGATGTCCTCCTCTTCATAAGGAGTCTGAGACTATCCCTGCTCTCATTCGGCCTGATCCGATATAGACCACGCGAGGAGAATCACGCTCTCCTGATCTACCAGTGGATACCAGTGGATATACATTCTGACGCATACGTGTGTGTGCATTTTGTACTTTGCCCACTGTGTACGACTGTGAGAGTGCCGCAATTGATCCATCATGGGCATTTACACTCGTATTGGTTCTATCAAAGGAGTCGAAGAAAGCCGACTCGCAAGTCCCGTCGAAGATGTCGAGAGTGCCGGACTCAAGGATCATCCCCGCCGTGCAACACGATCTGCAGTGATACGCGAGCGCTTGCTCATTGGCGGTTTCGCAGCACTGCTCTACCTCGTGTGGGCATGGACCGAGTTCCCATTCCCGTCGCCTAAGCCCGTACCCAAGTTCGTTGCGGACGGAATCAAGCAGTGCGATATCATTGCACATGGCCCGCCAAAGAAAGTGCACTTCACCAAGGACCGTTTAGTGAGCGACCGATATGTTCCTGGCACGGGTGCCGTGTGGCTCAAAAATGCTACGTTGTGGACTGGCGAGAATGACGGAGAGGAGATTCTGCGAGGTGCCGATGTTCTACTGGACGGAGGTGTGATTCGGCGTATTGGTCACTCGAGCGACATAAGAGAACTCCTGGTCACTTCCGGGAATGTGCAGGAGGTTGAGCTCAACGGCGCATGGGTCACTCCCGGGATCGTCGATCTACACTCGCATCAAGGCGATAGTGCAATCCCGTCGCTAAATGGGTATGACGATGGTAATTCGTTGAAAGGCTCCGTCCAGCCTTGGTTGCGTTCCCTGGATGGTTTCAACACACACGACCAATCGTTCAATCTGTCCATCGCAGGCGGTATTACTACCTCACTCGTTCTTCCTGGTTCGGCAAACGCGATTGGAGGACAAGCGTTTGTCTTCAAAGCTCGAGCCACGTACGAGAACACCCCATCGAGTATGCAGGTCGAACCGCCGTACCGCAAGGTCGCTCATACCAATGGGAGTATTGGTGGATGGGTCCGAGAGCCAGATCACTGGAGACACATTAAACATGCTTGCGGAGAGAATCCAGCGAGAGTATATGGTCAGACTCGAATGGACGATGCCTGGGACTTTAGAAAGGCGTATGCCAAGGGTCGTGAGCTCAAGGAGAAGCAGGATCGATGGTGCGCTTCGCCCAGCACTCAGACCGAACCGTTCCCTCTCGATCTCGAATGGGAGGCTCTGGCAGACGTCATTCGTGGCAACGTCAAAGTCAATACACATTGTTACGAAGCGACCGACCTTGATAGCTTCGTGCGTGTTTCCAATGAGTTTGAGTTCGCCGTTGCAGGCTTTCACCATGCTCACGAGACCTACCTCGTTCCTGATCTGCTGAAATCTGCATATGGTCCCGAACCACCGGCCGTCGCTCTCTTCGCCCTATTTGCCAGATACAAAGAAGAAGCCTACCGAGGAAGCGAATTTGCTCCTCGTATCCTCGCCGATGCAGGCCTCAACGTCGTCATGAAATCGGATCACCCCGAGCCTATATCCTCACGATTCCTCATTTTTGAGGCCGCTCAGGCCCATCATTATGGTCTCAACTTCTCACAAGCTTTGGGTAGTGTGACAACGCACCCTGCGCACGCCATGGGAATGGACCATCGTCTAGGTTTCTTGCGAGAAGGCTACGATGCGGACGTGGTAGTCTGGGATAGCTTCCCATTGACGCTTGGCGCCACACCCAGACAGACTTACATAGATGGAATTCCGCAAATCGTCAACCCACATGTGGTCGATAAGCCAGTAGAAGCACAGCAAGTCACACAATCTGGAGATTACGACAGAGAAGCTCGCGAAGCCGTTCAGAGCCGAGGAGACCCCGACCTTCACCCTCACGAGAGCGTCGATGATGTCGTCTTTGTCAATGTGGCCCAACTGTACTTGTCAGGATCTGTTGCTGAACAAGCAGCTGGTAGCAAGGTGGTCGTGCGAGGTGGAAAGGTTGTGTGCACTGGGGAATGCGAGCAGGACGTGGACAAGGATATGCCCGTTGTTGATCTCAAGGGTGGTAGTCTCACCAGGGGTCTCATCAGTGTGGGTAGTCCCCTTGGACTGGCCGGTATCGATATGGAGGAGGTGACTTCGGATGGAGTGAGTACAGCTGGGCTTCCTGAGCTGACAAGTAGGATGCGTACGACGTCACTTCAGTCGCAGCAGATGTCCTTGATGGTATCCTGGTGAACGCTGCGGACGGAATCTCATTTGATTACAAAAACCAGCTGTACGTGTAGAGCCAAGTCCGCGCCTAACGGATCATAGCCTGGCCTACCGCCACGGAGTCACCTCTGCCGTCGCTTTCCCGACTAGTTCGTCCGTCATTGCTGGCATTTCCGTGCATTACTCGACCTCTGCACTTCACCCGCTCGAGTCTGGGGCGATCCTGAATGACGACGGTGCCCTATTCATCAAGCTTGACAACGAAGATATGTCCGTATCAACTAAGCTCGCTGTGCTGCGAAGACTCCTATTGGGCAAAGCCGAACAAGATACCGAAGTGGGCGAGGTGTTGCAGAAGGTCGCGAGCGGCGAGAAGCCTGTAGTGGTAGTCACTGACAAGGCGGACGTGATGGCGGGTCTTGTTAGACTTAAGCGAAAGGTTGCACCGAAGATGAAGATAAGCTTGCTAGGGGCTTTGGAGTCATGGCTGGTGAGTCTTGTAAGAGAGGTTGTGAGCTGAGTGATAGATCGCGGATGATCTTGCCAAGGAGGATATCGGCGTCATAGTCACACCTCCGAGAGGCCAACCTCTAACTTGGTCGTCAAGACGCCATCTACCCGGACCACCCTTAACAAGCCAATCCCTTCCGGCCTATCTGGCGTCGCGTGGTGTCGTGAGTACCACGATATTGTCTTGTTTGGGATAACTGTTGACGACTTGATCCCTCTTATTCCTAACGTTATCCTGTTCGACTCTCCTGATATAAATTGCATTCCCGATACTAGCGAGTGGCAATTGGTACTGACTGGGCATGGAAAGCCCCTCAAACCCGCCTCGAAGCGGCGTGGATCTACGCCAACAACCCGGAAGTGTTTGACAAGTTCTCAGCACTCTCGCTGGCGACCGGTAACCTGCGCACACTGCTCGGATTGAGCGACGACAGCGCCGATGATTGGGTCGCTTGGGAGGGTGATGTTTTTAGCATCCAAGGGAGAGTCAGGGCCGTCAAAGCTCCGTCGCGTGCAAGGGTAGACCTATTTTGAGTCCCATGTTGCCAGTGGGACACGGGGATTCATGGAATGGACTTTGAATAGAACAGGTAATGTGAATAGAATATATAAACAAAACTGGATAAGCGCTGCCGCTGTATCCTTTCCTGTCTTTGAAACATTAATTATATATATATATGAATATTTGGATCAGATCCTCGTCAATTGCTCCCCAGGCTACGTTGAGGATATTCTCAATGTATGTCAGACATTAAGACGGACCTAAGTTGTCGCTTGGTCTACTTGACTGGCTTCAAGCTACAGGACAGCAGACATAGACAGGCGAACATGGACCTATCTCATTAGAAAGATACCCTTAAGCCACGTGGTTTTGCAAAATGGTTGATCTTCCGTTGTTCCAGTAGAGTTGAAGCTTGCTCGACAATTGAATCTGACCGTATATCGATTCACAATCATGGCAGGTGAGCTACGAGCAGGTGCTGCCGAATCTCATATGCTGACTCACATTGACCCATTTTGATAGACCATCAAGCTATCTTAGATGAGGAATTCGAGGTAAGCCCACTGCCAGCTTTTGAGCCCTTAGATGGTATACGAGGTGAAGCCTGCTGATTGTCAACTGGCATCAATAGGTATTGGAATCTATATTCCCTGACGAGCTTGAAAGTCAGTGATATGCCTATACGTGAACTTGTTATGTGCCAGCAAGCTCATCATACCTGTTGTAGAAGTCGATGAACGTCATGTCAAAATTCGTGTTGAACCTGAAGAACCATCGACGTCATATCCTCGTACGTCCTCGTATCGACCGACATTGAGGTGTTTGATGTATAGCTGATAGACTCAGTCTCTGTGTATCTCGCAATATCATATCCGTCAACATATCCAGATACGATACCTGAACTGTCATTTGAGACGATAGATGAAGAGTCTGGGGAATTGACTGAGGAAGAATCAGAGGATATTTTGAGCTCATTACAGACTCTTGTGAGCAATCTGACCTTATCATCTGCTGGTTGCCCTCATGTCGTGCTAATCATAATATGCTTGTTTCAGGCGGAAGAGAGTATAGGTATGGCAATGACATTTACTATTGCATCAGCCGCGAAAGAGGCTCTGTCAGGTATAATTGCCCAACGTATACGGAAAGCTCAAGAGGAGGATGATCGCAGGACAAAAGAATACGAAGAGGTATGTATACACTTCCTCCTATAGTCGCCAGGGGGTGGGTGTCTTGTTTGCTTTGCTGATGCTCCTCTTGCAGATTGAGGCGAGGAAAACGAGGGGTACCCCACTCACTCCTGAAGGGTTCGAGAAATGGAAGAGGTCATTTCAGCGAGAACTGGAGGAGAAACGGGCACGAGAGGAGGAAGATCGGATACGAAGCATGCCACAAAAGGAGAAGGAAGAGTGGAAGAAACGGAGAGATCGTCCAAGCGGTACGTCCTTGCAGAGACTTCTCTCTGGCCGCTAGTTGGCGAAGTTCTTCCTCTTCCGCTTGTCCCCATGAAGATTCGGCACCGTCACTCACACCTGAGGGCTGATTATGCTTGACCTCATTGGGCTACAAACTTGCCGACTCTTCTCACGATGCTCTTCCTTGTCCCTTATCTCATTAGATGCTCTGTCTCGTCTCTACAGTGACCCTGCAAGACTTGGAGCTCATCTGAACAGGCAAGCAACTCTTCGAGACCTCGCACACCCTCGCCACATCAGACGAGGCACTGTACGAAGAAGGTGTGACCGAAGTGGACATGTCCAAGTACACTCGGGCCGAACGAGAAGCCGAACGACGGCGCGAGGAGGAAGAGGAAGAGCGGCGGCGGCGTGGTCTTGTTGCGGGAGATGAGAGTGATGGCGAGTAGTGGGGATTGGCAAACTGAGTCCGCAGACTGGATGGAGCTCAAGCGTCCCATGTAGTCTTGGGCATTGAGTGGATCTTTACGGTTAGTTCAAGCAAGGACTAAAGTGATACATGTCATAATTTGCCATTCTTCCGCTGTGGTCCAGGTCTCCATGCCTTGATATGCGTACCCATTGCTAGGACCTTACCGGTGGCTTCTTCTCGTATCTGAGCCATCACGATCAGTGAACACGTCCACGACGGCACGCAGACCACACGTACATGACATGTCAGATTTGCGAGAGTGGTGTTGAGTCTATTGACCTCTACGTCGATGATGAGGCTAGTGCCGCTATAGTGCACGCAGGTGTCAGTCTTGATTGCAATGAATATACTGAACCAAATGACAAAGATGATAGGAGCGACTCGAAAATGCAGTCCGGTGGAAATATGTGTGAGAGTGAGTGAGAGTATGAGAGAGAGTGAGTGAGAGTATGAGAGAGAGTGAGATACTGATTGAGAGAGTGATAGTATGAGAGAAAGAGAGAGAGAGAGAGAGAGAGAGAGAGAGAGAGTATGAGAGAGAATTGATGAGGTGCAAAATATACATGAGGATAGAGGACTCACACTAGTGCCGGATGGAAATATTGAACGTCGAGAGATAAACTCACACCACCGACCATAGGTGGACTCCAGAAATTATCCGTTTGGAGAGAAATCAAAGCAGCGCTTGTACATCTATATAGGCGATTTGAATTCAAAACAGTTTCCCATGTGAATGAATATGAACTCACGTATCAACCAAGAAGGAAGCTACTGCACCGTGCATAACACCTGATGAGTTATCCCATTCTGCCCATATCAGCTTTTAGATTTCACCCAGGGCAAACTGATCCAGACTAGACTACCTAGCATCACACTGTATAAGACTCACTCACCAGGTAATACATCTACTCCGAAACGCATTCGCCAACCTTCACATCCTTTTCTTCCTACTCCATTAGGATTCAGAGGCGGTATATCATCTAGCGCTAAAAGCACCAAATGACCTTTTGTATTTGTTGAAGTTTCAGACGAACATGACGAGCTTGTCTTTCCGAGGGATGTCGATGTTGAAGTCGAGGATACAGAAGAAGGTGATGTTGAAGACAGAGAAGAGTCGCCAGATTTGGACAAATAAGGAAGAAGAGCATAATCTAGTGGTATAAATCTCAACATCGACGACCATAGAGCTTGATCTTCTTCTGTCGGAGGACGCATCTTGATATCCCCTCTGTTCTCTTGCGTCTTTCTCTATCTTACCTCTGGCCTTATACAACCTCCAGACATGAAAGACGTTAACGATATACGCATGCAAGTAACGCGTCTGTCACCTTGTCGGTTAACTTTTCCTCTTTCATTACCGGAAAAACCGGACGTAACGAAGAATGGTGCATGTCCACTGATCGACAATGCGAACATGACTACTGTCTACCCCAAGAGTCATATGATCGAGATATATCCATGCGTTGATCGTAACGCTAACCCCCCGAACACCCGACTAAACCCATTCGCCCCAGCACGTCGTATTCTCCAATCCTGAAATATAGAAACTTGGCTCAAACGAGCCTTAGACTAGACTAGATGTACCGGCTGTCTAAGCCGTACCTGTAAAATTGAAAACAACCCTTGATAGAGACGCCACCTAATCCTTTCTGTCGTCCCATGCGACACTGTCGTTCCCACTTGAGTGAGATACCACGAGCCCAAGGCCAGCATCTGGTGGAGGAGGTAGAGCAGGTAAACCCAAACGTGATCGTAGATCATTGATCTCGGTTCGATGAGCCTCGACTTGCCCCTTGAGCGAAGCAATCTCATCGTCCCGGACTCTCAAACTTGTCTCGATGTTGGCTACATAGTCTATGAAGCGATCGTCAGCACTATCATCAATGAAGAAATCAGACTGACCTTTCCGCTTTGCACGGAATCTTCTGGCGCCGATACGATTCCGTACCTGCTTCTTGTCCCGTGGATTGAGCGCCTTGTACTCATCCTGAGGCATCCCCCATGGTTGCTCGTCGTCGTCACGGCCAGTACGATCCCCTTCATCCCAACTCTCTGCGGACTGACTAGCCGAGCCGCTGCGCCGTTTATTTTTGGGCAAGGTAGCGCTCGAACGCTGTGCCGAGGGATATGACGAAGAAGATGCGCTGCCAGATGATGCAGTCAGTCCGGGAGGCGCAAGATGTGTCGTCGGTGATGTTGGTGATAGATTCCGCATGCCTGGTGAGGAGGAGTATGGTGCACCACCACCCATCCTCGGAGAAAGGTCGTACGCGTGAGGGTGAGGCTGCCGATGTGAACTAGGCAAGGGTGGTGCTGACATCGTCGCTGGGCTCGTAGCTGGATAATGTCCTGCATACCCTTGGCCTTGATTTCCGAACGTGTGAGAAGGATAGGGTGGGAAACCCTGAGCAGCGCTGCCCGAGCTCGAGTGATACGGGGGATAAAAGGCTTGGTTGAATGGAGGCAGATTCATACCACCCGAGGATGATGGTGCCGCGGTGGCAGTGTGCGGCGGGGGTGGAGGCAGAAATGTTCCGGGCTGTGTCGCTGCACGCCGGCGACCCGACTCGTCCTCATGATTGGGAGAGGGAGGTGCACCGGGCCGATCCGACTGCGCAGAGGCTGAGCGTGCAGGGTCAGGAGGATAATATGGGTAGAACCCCTGGAAGTGCTGGGGCTGAAAATCAGTTAGGATAGCAGAAAGAGCAGCTCAAGGGAGAACAAGACGCACCCAGTTAGGCTCCATTGTATAAGGTGCGGGGAGTGGCAGCGAAATGGTGGGCAACGGTGGGGTGGGGTAGGCGGATTGCGCAGCAAAGTCAAGTGGTGGCAAGGTGTCTAAGGGAGCCATCAGTACATGTGGGAGAAATGACTGGGACAGGGACTGGCGGGGGTCGAATCGAGTCATGCGTAACATGATCAAAGATGAAATGGTAGTGCGGGTGCGATGAAATGAATGCTTACAATTGATCGCCCACCGTTTACTATGATCAGAGAGTTGATTCACCCAGTCCTTTGGGATACACAAAGATCGTCAGGGCCCGGGGACGTGGTCTGTTTCAGACCGTCGTCGTATGCAGATCCAGGACGAGTAACGAAAAACAGCAGGATAAACTTGACGCCTGGTTATGCCTGTTGCGTAAGTTACGAGTCTGTCTGTGTGCCGTATTTGAGGTGATAGGATGTTGATGAATGCTCGTCTGACTGTCGACCGTGGTAGGTACACACGGTATATTGATACGACTTAGAGGTAACAGAGGGGCTGAGGAGTGTGCGGCCCGCAATGAGGAAAAAATTAATAATTGGGGTGAGAAAAGGGATCTGGGAAAGAATGGAGAGTGGGAAGTCGTATGTGTATGTGAAGAGAAGATGCGAGCGGTGTGAACCAAGTCGTGGACGGATCGGGGTAGTCAGTCGGGTTCCGGGAATAGTATTTCTCGGTCTCGCCTAGATGTTCCAGGTTCACCAGTAAGGAGGAGTATGTCGCCGTGCGTGGAAGCGGCTGTAGCAGGTGATGGCCTTGGGAACAGGTGGTGGACGCTGGCGTATGTCTTCAGACTGAGCCGTCCGACGGTGTCCGACGTCCTGCTGTACGAAACGACACCGATGCTAGGTGTGAGACGAGGAGGGTGATGTACCCAGTGGGGATAATTACGAAGGATGACTATTAAACCGAACTAGCGGTCGGATATGCGGTAAAAATCCTTGAGAAAAGGTCGTCGTCGTCAGCTCATATGGTGCGTCGTGTCTGCTTTGTGAGACAGAGGTGTGTGTGTGTGGGTGCTTATGCGTGGGATGTGTATGTACGTGTATTGAGAGTTAAATTAACGTCTGAAAGAGACAACAGAAATCAAGTAGTATGGGTTGCGGGAAAAACAGGGATGAGTAGGTGGCGATGTGTGAGATGCGTAGATGTAGGGACCGGAGGTTGGGTGGGTAGTAACAATCAAGGAAAGAGGCGCGACATCGCATGAGGGGGGGATGATCTATCCTTGGGTAAGGGTCTAGGGGGAGGTGGGTATAAGAGGGAGGAGAATAAGGGGGACAGGGAAGAGGCAGGAGGGGTAAAAAGGGTTATGACCAAGAGGGAGGAACGGGATCACAAGGGGGATAAGCGAGAGATCAAGGGCGGCGGTCGGTCGTCACTTGGGCAACTCTCCGACCAAATGTCCCGTGCATTGGTGCCTCTTGGATTCAATGACAAAAAGTAGACGTTCTTTCTCACCCTTATGGAATGCGGGGGAGAGCAAGAAGGGAGGAAGCAGAGACAGAGGGGAGGAGGAGAGCAGGGGGGGTATAGGACAAAAGTGCAGGGCACGGGGGGGAAACGATATTTTTTTCCTTGTCAGGAACAGACCGGACGGTTTACGCCGCTTCTCAATATGACGAGAATTTCAATCTTTTTTCAGACTCACCTTGATTGAGCAAAACCTCTGCAACGAGTGTGGTTAAGACACAGATTGGGCCGTCGATAGCCGTCTGGTATCGGGTGGTTGATGGTGTTGGGGGACTGTAGTGTACAAGCTCGTAACTGTAACCGAGACAGAGACTGTGACAGAGACAGAGAGTCTAGTCGGAAAGGTCTGGGCTCGCTGGTCGGACTTGTTGGTTTATTCGGAATTGGCTATTGGCTATTTTAGGTCAGACGGTATAGCGCGGATCTGAATGCAGGATGTGAATTGAAGCTACTAACTGTTTCGAGAAACGGAGGATTTCAAGTAGTGTATGTAAGAGTGGGCTATAAAGGGGGCGGCCAGTCGGGGAATTACGAATTAAGGGGGAGGGATCTAATGCCTAAGTGTGTTCTGGGCTGCTTTGCGGCTTTCGCACGGGACCTCGGTGGTGCTGATTCGTATTCGTGTGTTGTCGGGGTATGAATTCGTTGTTCTTGACTTTGAAAAGGTGCTTGTTCCACTTTGAGAGAAGGGAAGGCAAAGACGGCTATAAACTCTGGGGAAAGACAACGATCGAACACGAAGACTGTACGTTGTGTGGGAAATAAGACTAAAAGAATTGACGTCGGACAAGTTTTGGATTCAACAGCTTTTGTATGGCTGAGGTTGACAGAAGACAGATGATGATTTTATTTTGCCGTTGCCGTAAGACACAGATGACAACGATGACCAGTATGCAAGCTCAGATCGCGATCAGATAGGGACAAGGGACCCAGGGGCTAAAGAGAGCAATCCAAAATATCTCAGATACGGGATAAGGGACAGCACGAGTTACAGTAGGACGACAAGGCAGCATGCTGCGGTATCTGGAATGGGGAAAAAGAACAAGGGGAGTCGACTACAAATCATCCCCTACATCCCGACACCACCCACCCCCTCACCCCTCGACGCCCCTGTCGATCTCACTCATTGACTATGCCGTGAATACCGAACAACTACCGGAAGTGGGGATCTACCAAGAAAAAGAAAAAGAAAAGGTCGGGAAGGGACACGGGTAATGGTCACGGGCCCGCAGCAAAGAGTTAAACTCAATGAATCGGGTGTGGGTCTGTCTGGTGGCTTATGTATCGGGTCCCCACGTGAGACTTTTCTGCCGAGTGGTGACATCCTAACTTGTCCTTACCGTGCTGTTACCGCTTTTGAATAAAAAAACAAGATCTCAACAATCTCGGCTACTACCACTTCTACCTACTGGCGCGACGGTTCCAGATCTCTGTACTATGTCTCGGACCGACTGCGAGGGAGAGAAAACGTACGTTCTGCCGGGAGCTATTATACAACGTACGTCTTTTTCGGTTCGGTGTCTAACATAACCGTACATCTGTATCTTTCATCCTTCCTCTATATTGTACACGTACGACTCTGCCCCTGTATTCCATTATACAGAGTACGTGTCTATTCGTTTCGATTATAGAACATCCCGTCCGTGTTCTCGATGATAAGAAACGCTACGTATGCGTTTGATTATGAGCATGTACGTGTTTCTATCAATATTATAACATTTTTTAGTACTCGTACAAGTGTACAAAAAGTGAAAAGAAAGCAAAGAAAAGGAAAAACAAATACGCCGGTTGGATTGCCACGAACTTGACTCTTTCTCGCCCAGCTGACCGTGTACGGGGTAAAGGGCCAAAAAACAAACAAAAAGAGATCGGTACCTGAACTTTGGACCTGGTACCTAAATCACGAGATCACCCACCCAGTAAATTTCATTTTATCCTTCCGGGCGCCGGCAAATAAAACCATACCATACTCACATCGGTATGTTTTTTCCGTTCCTTGTACCTTTTCTTACGAACGTATGTGACGTGTATCCACTTCTCACTCTTAACTCCTCACACAAATCCAGAACTTTGTCAACTCAAAATGAAGCTCCAACGTTCTTAAAGACCACTTACTGCAGGAGATGATCCGATGACCGGAAAGCCAAAGTGTATCTCCCACACCACGCCTTTCTCCTGCCTTCCTTCCTTCTTTCCTCCGGTCCAGACCTTCCCATCATCCTCACATGATCGATCCACATGATGTTCTCCAGATCCCCGAATGGAAGATTGACATGTCTTGATTGTATTCAAATGATATCATCCACGCCCCTAAAATGGATTGTACAGGGTTTTTTTCCCGTATCTACAGATGATATCATTCAGGTCCTGTCGCAACGTTGGATACCTATCCTGAGCCTCAATCGCCTAGAAACCAATCAAGTCTCATCGCAGAATGTCCAATGCACAATATATATATATATTACTGAAACCTATACACAATCCACTCCACAAGTAATTGTGACTGTAACTGACATGCCAATTCTTCTTCCTATTCCTCTTTTTTATTCTTCAAAGCACTCAAGGACGCGCCATCACTAACCCTCCCTCCATAATCATCCGCCCCAACCCTTATCTTCCACTACCTAATCAGACGATCCATTATCCACTACCTAATCACACGATCCACTATCCACCACCACCCTCCACTACCTAATCAATCACAGGTCAATCGTCTACCCCTGCACCTTCTCATTCGAGCTGGTATCATCCTCTCCATCTTTGAGCTCATGTTCTCCTCCTTTCCCAGCATTATCACTCATCCCTTTGTCCCCCTCTGCCGCTTTCTTATCATCTCCCTTTTTGGCATCTTTCTCCTGCGCCGCAGCTTCAGCAGGTTTGCCTTTGCCTCCATCATTCTTCTTTTGCTCTTCACCCTCTACTCCAGGCTTGGCCGGGGTAGCCGAACCGGATGCAAAGCGGTAGTAAGACCCTGTGTTGTCTGATTCGTGCACGATAGTTAGCCGTTGCAAGTCGGTCAAGAAGTTTTCAAGCTTTTCATTCTTGTGGTGCCGCGTTGAACGTCCAAGATGGTCAAGCCACGACATCTTGTTCAAGATCAAATCTGGATAAGAGTCAACAAACACTCTGTCCATTTAAAGCTTAACTGAAAGGGAAGAGGACAACTCACAGACAAGGAGAATGATGATGGTAACACCAAAGGAGTAACCCCAGATCTTGACAACGGTCACAATGTCGACCCAACCGCCATGTCTTACAGCAGGGCCAGAGATCCATCCAAAGAGAGCAAAGAGTGTGGCGCTGAATATCGTCAGCTCACAATCACTGCGCATGCAAGACTCACAGAATATCCACACCCAACACAGCACCAATAAGCTGCCAAGACGGCATCACGTTGGGCGTGCCCTTTTCTTGTGCCAGACGAGTGATAACTTCATCATTAGCCACTGCGGATACTTGAGAATATGACAATGCTCACAGATAACCCAAGACTCAGTCAACGCAACCTCCAAGAACAGAATTTCTTGCACAGAGCCAAAGTTCTGGATGATACCGCCATTGTCAATGTACAGAGTTCCTCGGACGATCCAAGTACCACCAGCGAGCATCAGACCCATCACGGTTGAGATGAACCAGACTTTCGGCAGTTGCCATTCGACAGGCTGACGTGCGTACGGGGCTCGGTCGTATGCGATGGCAATAGTGGCGACATCGGCAAAGATGGCGAGGAAGCTGCAATGGTCAGCGATGTCACGGTATAACGGCGTCGAATGATCACTCACACAATGAGGTCGACACGGATCGTCTCATTCTTGATCAGGATAGACAACATGAGATACACCTGCAAATGCACACAAAGCGCGATACTGCGATTTTCAGCTTCATTTTCCAACGGGACCATTCGAACTCACCGGTAAATAATGTATGCCTTCATTCGGTGGAAAATCTGTCTGGCAACTTTAATGGCAGTGATAATGGTGCTCAAACCCTCATCGAGGAAAACGACATCTGCGGCAGTTCGAGCTGCGTCCGATGCACCTTCGACAGCAATACCACAGTCCGCCTTTTTGAGGGATGGAGCATCATTGACACCATCACCAGTCATAGCTGTAAGATGGCCACGTTCTTGCAAGAGGTTGACGACCTGGAATTTGTGTTCGGGGAAGACTTCAGCGAATCCATCGGCCGCTTCGACAAAGTCTCGAATGTCGGAACCAGCCATACCACCTCCAATAAGCTTTTCAGAGTCGTAAACGTTGGTACCGAGCCCGAGCTGTTTGCAGGTTTCCTTGGCAATAGCAACGGCGTCTCCGGTAAGCATCTGTCCGTCTCGTCAGTAAAGACTCTACAAATCAGAGGCTGTTGCTCACCTTGACTTGAATACCCAAATCGCGCGCCTCGCCAATTGTCTTCGCGGTATCGGTACGAGGCGGATCGAACATGCACAGCATGCCGAGCAACTCCCAGTCCTTTCCATCCTGTTTAACAGCAACACCTAGGGATCGGAAACCTCGTGTGGCAAAATTTTGAGCCTGGGCGCGGTACTCTGCAACGGTGCTTGGGTCAAATTTCTTGAGCTTGAGAATAGCGTTGGGTGCCCCCTTAGCGCATGTGTACGTCTTGCCATCTTTTTCGACCTCTGCGGTGATACGTTTCGACACGGGATCGAATGGTGAGAATTTGTGGGTCGTCCATCCGCCCTTAAGCATCTCTTGCGCTTTGGGATAGTCCTGAAACATAAGCAGAGCCCAGTATTCACCGCGAGACAAATCACCTTGAGTCCAACAATGGTGACTTTGTCGATTGGGTCGAGCTGCTTGACATTATGAGAAGAAGCCAGTACTGCAACAGCCATGAACCAGTTGGGATCGACGTTGGGGGCAATGTACGGGTCGTTCAAGGACAGCTTGTTGGCAGTGAGGGTACCGGTCTTGTCAGAGCACAGGATATCAACACCGGCAAGCGACTCGATGGCAGTGAGCTTTTGCACAATGGCCTTGCGCCGTGCGAGGTATGCCGCGCCAACTGCCAGAGTGGTAGTGGTGACAACGGGGAGACCGACAGGTACACCGATGATAAGGAAGATCAGGGCGTAAACGAGCAGGTTGTTGTCTCTGGGCTCTGCGATTCCTGTACCACGGAAGAAGCCGCCGATCCACACTGCAAAGATGAACGCAATGACCAGGACCAGTAGGCTATTCAGGTTCAGCCAATTGTATAGCTACATGATAGTTGGGAGAACTACTCACGTAGTACCGATACCGCCGAGAACAATCTGGAAATGACCTCTCTCGTTGGAATCAGAAACCAAAGCTGCCGTCTTCCCAACGAACGAGTTCTTGGCTGCAACAGTTACCACACCATAACACTTTCCTCGTTTAACACCACAAGTGTAGTACGCGATATCACCAAGAAACTTGTCGACTGCGAGCGATTCACCGGTAATGGCGGATTGGTCGACCGAGCAGACAGATGGGCCTTTGTTGGGTCCATCATCGTCGTCGTCAGAGTCGTCACCATCACCACCGCCGCCTTGCTTTTTCTTCTGTTTGGACTTTTCCACCTTGTCGAGGATTCCCTTTGATTTGGATCCGTCCTTGTCGCTGTATTCACCGATAATCTGCACAGTCAGCGACGACTTGACTCATTGCTCACCTTTGCATCTGCAGGGATGGTAGAGCCTTCTTCCAAGATGACGATATCTCCGGGAACGAGGTCTCGAGCCTCAATTTCAGACTCTTTTCCGTCCCGGATAACCGTGCATTTCATCGCGATACCCGCTTTAAGTTGCGCGACAATATCACCGGCTTGTCTGCGCTTGTTAGATATTTCTGATGATTCGGTAGAGATCATAGACTCACTTTTCCTGATACCAACCCACAATAGCGTTCATCATCAAGATACCAATGATAACACCGAAATCGATCCAATCTCTGAGACCAGCGGCCAAGAGCACGGCAAGCTCCATGACATACAAAATAGGACCGCGGAAGTATGAAAGGAATTTGAGGAATTGGTTCTCCGTAGGACTACAAGATCAACAAGTGCTACATGATGTTTGACAAGACATACCTCTGAAGTTCGTTGTAACCAACTGTCTTGCGTCGTTCATCCGCCTCAGCCGTGGTGATCCCTTTCTGCCTGTCTGTGTCGAGCCATTCCTCTGGAATCTGATTCCCATGGTCAGCACTTGGTCCTAAATAGCTTGATAGTGACCCAACTTGCCTTCTTCTCCGCGGCCTCGACCTTGGTCTTCTTCCAAGGTGTGTACCATTTGCGTATATATTTGACATCCTTCTCTTCCTCGTCGTTTCCTCCTCTTCTGGCCTTCAACTTTGCTTGTTGATCGGCAACATATCGCAGGAGGACGTCGTACTCGTCTCCTTCATACTCTGAAGCGCGTTCAGTACGAGCCTGTTCTAGCAGGGCGAATGCATAACTCACTCTTGGCCTCTTCAGCATCGTGACGCTCTTTTTCTGCTTGGGCATCACCGTTCTCTGCATCCTTATTTTTCTTGCGGTGTGTGAGTGCCATGTTGCCTGGACAGTATCAGCGATCAACTAGCGAATAGCTGTAATTTAGGTGTCTCACCTTGATTCCCTCAGTGGATGGCTTCTCTCAGACTGACAGCTGGCGGGGTCCTAGACGCACACAATGACACTTTCCCAAGAGAGAGCGTGTCAAAGAGTCCGAGTCTGGAAGGTATGTAGTAATTATAGTCTCAAAATGCAGTACAGGTATTGCCGAATGTCAGATCTCGCAGCGACTGCGTCACCACGAACACGGCCGTAATACAACTGAGGTTAGTGAGGCGAGTGAGGTGATTGAAGAGGTCGAATAGAGAGTCGTCCGCAGTGGAACGGAATCCGAGGCGGGTAGTGGAAAAACAATGCTGGCCACAGAGATGTAGAGGAGATGTATGGATGGATGGGCTTGCTGTTGTGCCGAATTAGGTTTGACACAACAGGCTGATAGAGGGAAGATGTATAGAGTCAGTCGTTGTCGAGTGAGTGAGTATTGAACCGGACTGGAATAGAAAAAAGGCTGGGAGGGAGAACGAGGGGCAAGTGAATTATGACTTCATAGCTGCGAGGGGACCACGTTTTATCATCTTCGGCAAGCCGAGCGCCGTGAGCCCATGATGGCCTGAATTGATCTCAGTGACGCTTCTCCCGTCACTCCTCCTTTTGCTTTGTTTTTAGCCTCGGCCATCTCCCCTCTTCCTCCTCTTCCCTCCTTCCTCCTCTTCCCCTCTTGCCCTTCTTCCCCCGAGGCATTTATTACCAAACGATTGACATTTATACACAATCCGGCCACATGGTTGATTATGGACGCATTAGGTCACGGGAAAAGTCTATTTACAGATTACAGACGGTTTAGGATGATCAGATGACGTAGTTGGGCAGAGACTCCCCAAGGGTCAGGGTCAGAAGGCAAAAGGACACAATCACACGTCATACGTCGTATCGTAAACCTTTGAGCTACTATTCTGTAGTCTCTCACGGTTGACTAGGTTCCCCCCGAACCCCATCAGTCATTTCTTACCCCTTTTGGATTTCATCGAGGGCCTCCACCATTACCTCACTTGGCGGTTGGAGGGGAATGGCACATTACCGGGATAGGGGGGAAGCTTTCGTTATAGGCTGGGTCCAATACGACTAACGCTGCTTCCATCTTGAGGACGCTTTCTAGCTCAATTTGACCTTGACCTGCTCAGCCATCTCTATCTGCAGAAAGAACAGACAAGAAACATCATTAAAGCGGTCAACGATGGCTACCACGAGTACCAAAGAACAAGAACGTGGGTAGCTGTACAATTTACGAGATGCGTCTTCACTGTCCATGGCTGATCTACTCGCGTGTAGCTCAAGAGGTCGAAGATGATGAGGATGACGAGTACGATGATGGTGAAGTGGAGGAACAAAATGGAGCTGTGAGTTAACGTTCTTCTGCTCGTCGTCTACTTTCTACTTTGGCGAAGATGGTGGGGCCGCGCTTCCATTATTATTATTTTGCTGCAATCAATGGAGAATGAGGGAAGTGGACATGATCTCGCCGAGGAATGGAATGGATTGTGGTAGTCTATGAGAGAGAGAGAGAGTGGACGCTCAGGGTGGAACATCCAAGGTCATGTGGAGTGGATCACATAAATTTGAGACATCCTGTGTTTCCTTTGTCTATCTGCTAGAACACCTTTTTCTTATTTCGGCTACTGAAATCTCTACGCCATAGTTGAGCTGATAACCATATCGTACATACAGCCAGTAGCCGCAGCCCAAGTAGAAGGTGATTCCGAAGAAGACATCAGCGACGAAGAATACTCTGAAGAAGAAGACGACGATGAGGAGGAGGATGATGATGATGAAGAAGCTGCCGTAGCCAAACCTGGTCAATCCAACCGAGAGATTTTACAAAAATTCTACGAGGTGAGCCACTAAGACCACCCCCATACCCATCAATCAGACATCCCCATCGAACTAAGTCTAGTGTGCGATAGTGCTGACTTTTGATGTGATTAATCAGAATGAGCAGCCAGATGAAGATGAAGATGACGATGAACCTGCAGCAGAAGAAGGTGAAGATGATGATGAGTTCGTTCCTCCTCAAGGAGAGAAACGTAAGGCTGTACCAGGAGCTGGAGCCGAGGAGTATGACGAGGAAGATGATGAAGAGGATGACGAGGACGATGAGGGTGTGGAGACTAAACGAGCTAAAGTAGCTTGATCTTTTCATCTCTTAATCTATCTATCTATAAGTTGTTTTGTTTACTCAGTCATTCTTTGTAAAAACGAAGTTCAGGGCAGAGTCATCTTGATCTAAATACCAAAAAGCCGTTGGTTAGTCGGGGGCACAAAAGGGATATGCATCAATGCCGTGTATAACGATACGCCGAGTTGTTGAGAAACGAGGTATACATCAATGCTAGGTATCAATCTTATCTCAATGCGCAGGGCTTTTAATCCATCTCACACCAACAACCTTTCAATCTCCTGTACCAATTCCTTGATCTCCACAATCATCATTTCATCTCGATCTTTCACCAGCTCAATGACCCGTTTTACCCACTGAACAACCAACGAGTGTGGGGGTCTCAATTCTGGGTCACATTTTGGGAAAATGAGATTATCCCTGACGATACGTAAGAATCCAGCCCAGTTCCAGCCCTGATCACGCTCGAGAAGAGCCTGTACCTCTTGTACCCATTCACGTTGCGCTTCGGGTGTGTGTCCTAGACGCTGATTGATCATCTCGCGTACATCCGAGATGGACTCTTCGACGCGACGTTGTGAGGTTTCTAGAGCCGGGAGGATGTGTGGTAGTGCGGGTGAGGAAAAGAAATTGTGATTTATCGATATGCACTGTATGTAATCATCAGTTTTGTTTCAAGACCCCAACTCAATCCGGATATTATATTGTAATTCTTACAAGGTATCGATTGATTTACCCAGCCAATGGATATGAATGAGATAAGAAGAGGGAATGAAAATGACTCACAAAGTCAAGATTGATGACTTGATGCCACCACCCACTAGGGACAAAGATGATTTCGCCTTGATTCTGCAGCACTCTAATCCCTACTTTCCCACCTCTAACCTCTCTCACATCAAAGACTGTTTCTCCACGTGAATCTCTTACGGCATCCAGTGATTCGCCTGGAGGAAAGAACCACCATAATTTACGACCTACTACATTTGCAGACCAGGAATATGACCCATATACATCCCTGTGTAAAGGTGTATACGTCCCTCTGGGACCTAGGTAGACGA
Source organism: Naematelia encephala (assembly GCA_002105065.1). NCBI lineage: Eukaryota > Fungi > Basidiomycota > Tremellomycetes > Tremellales > Naemateliaceae > Naematelia > Naematelia encephala. The sequence continues at coordinate 220,046 of MCFC01000011.1, forward strand.
ATCGGAAATCGGCCGTTGACGAAGACGAAGGATCACTCTCTGCACCAAAGGTTATATCCTCATCAATACGATTTCCAATGACAGTTGAGTCGACATTATATCGAGGATAAGGCGTATAAGGCGGATTAAGCCAATCATCTATCCAATATCAGTACTATGCCAGCAACAGGTCTTCAAAAGATCTGACAGACCTCGAAAGATTTCAGGAACTTTGTATACCTCCTCAACACCTTTTCCAGCCTTTTCGAGCTCATCGAGTAAATGCCAATCTTTTATATACAGCTCATTACCTTGCTCTATCTCCCATAAATCAAGTACCTCACCCAAAGGCAGATCGGTACGTTCAAATTCAGAGTAAAGTCGACGGGAAGTGTTCGCTGTTGGAACGAGATGATTCGAGTATGGACGTAGTGCCGCAAAGTCAGGTAGAGCTGTAGTTGTAGCTCTATTGTTTTTAGACGACGACGACAAAGCAGTAGGGGCGATGATGGTGGTGGACGAGCTGTACAAGGGGGACGAGGGGGACGAGGGGGACGAGGGGGACGAAGGGGACGAAGGAAGACGCCATCGATGTAGACTTGACCAGTCGGCGGTATGCTTAGAAGATAATATGAGTGGTCTGTTGGGTATAAGGTGATCTTTCTACACACTGTATCAGTTTCTCATCGAGAGGATCACAGTCGAATCAGACCGATAGCGTAAAGAGGCATACCAGGAATGTCTCGTAGCTGATCTCGTCGTAGATTGGAAATGGCCGCGACGGAATATCATCGACTAGCTCGTCGAGGCCCGATGCATCGTCTGCACCCATCGACCAGGACAGCTACACCAGTGCCAGCGTAGTGTCTTGTCTATTCACAAACGGTACAATGAGAGAAAAACCAATTCATCGCACCGGTGAAACCGGCTAGAGTATTCAATTGAGGCACGGACTATCGTCGCTTCTCCAAAGGCTCGTGCTGTCCTTCCATTTTCCTGGTCATCTTCAAGGATCCATTCCCGCTTCGTTCGGATTGAACCTTCGGATACCAGCGAGATTGGTGACCTGGTCGCTTCCGCCTGCATGGTACCCCAAAGAGGGGTTTCAGTTACTCGCCACTAATAGCCACATTGCGTTGATATGGAATCAAATGTGTGTCATGTCATATACTAATATACAAACAACCGTCCCCGTTCTGCTCGTCTACCCGTCACTCATGCCTATGCCTACGCCTCCAACTCAACCTCCCTCTTCTTCAACACCAACTTCTCGCCCTTGACCCTCTGCCAAACGTCAAACACCTCCTCCACAACAGTCTCAAAGTGCGAGGTCGCGTCGTACGATTTGGTGATGAAGATGTTCTCGTCGGTTCCAGGTGACGTAGGCGCATAGAGAGGGGTGATGGAAACGAACCTGTAGAATTAGCCTTTGCCTTGCATTCTGAACGGGTGGCAAGAAACAGAGGTAGAGCCAGCAACTCACTTGTCAACGACATTGCCGAGGAGTTGAAGACCAGGCAGGATTTCTCGCTCGGGCACACTCGTCTCGACGATCGTAGAGACCATTGCAATCCAGACGTTCTGCGCAGCGACGTTGTGAGCGGAAGACACCGTAGCGATGTAGATGTCTATAGTTGTAAGCTTTGCTGAGCGCAGTTCACAATTTGAAAAGCTCACCGTTCCTCCGGCCGACCTGGTTCTGGGGAATGATAATTTGCGCAGAGTCCGAATCGTCGGTACCGGGAATTGGGTGCTTGAGGATGCAGATTGCCCGAATGACCTTGCCAATCTCGATGACTCTGACTTTTCCGCCGCTCTCGAGATCTTTGCCTGCGCCAAAGTAACTAGGATCTCCGATGACCTTCTTCGCCCGAACGGTCTCCCCACCAGATGTGACTCCAGTGAACACGCCATTCTCATCCACGTTGACCGACTCGATCTGCTTATCCAGCATGTATGTTCCGCCGTAGATAGCTGAAAGTCGAGCAAAGGCTTGCGGAAGTTCGCCCAAGCCGTAAAGGGGGTAAATGTACGGAGATTTGCCATATCGTGCCATGGATTGGGTGTAGAGGATGATCCTGTCAATTGTGGGACGAGCGGGCTTGGTGATATAGCTAAAGGGTAAGCTATGCCCAGGTAACAGACCTATATATAGCTCACTCATCATCAAGCCAGAGGGCCATAGCATGGCCGATAAAGTCCTGTGTTCCGGCTTCCAGTCCGAATTTAGTGTAGACGTCCTTCATCGAACACTTGTTGATGTCGAGACCTGATAGTTGTCAGCGCCGATCTGGGTCGGACAAATCGAACAAGTCACCCTGATGTGTAGCGGGGTCCGCTTCTTTCCAATTTTGCAAATACTGGAAGAAGTTTCTAGCTCGGCGTTTCTCAAACAAACCCATCAATGGCGACCGAACCGCCTCCATCTCGGTACTGGGGACCTTGGAGATTCTGCCATCGCGATAGACGTACGAGCCAGCAACGACCTGTTTTGTTTGAGGTTAGCTATCGTTCTAATCTTTGCAGCAGTCTGCTTCTGGCAACATCGGACGAAACAGCTCAGAAGCAGAAGAAAGCTCGCCGAGGGATTGGGAATATTTCAGCTAACCTTGAACTCGAGATATCGCACAACGTCAGTATGTACGAGCATACGAGTAAGTTCTCCCGAAGAAAGAATGAATTTAGGAATCAAATCGACAGCGTAATCCCTGTCTCGGCCAAGCTGCAGGCTCTCTGGCGGTGGAGTACCTCTGAATTTCTGATACAGCTACACCAAGAACTTGTTGTCAGCTCACGAAAGAGTACAGCTTGGGTTCCTCGTTGGATACTTACCTGAGTCAAGTTCAAACTCGCACTGTCACCACCATAGTAATCGTTCCTATCCATATGAAGGACTTTTTGACCATCGACTGAAAGAAGACCAGACAAAATACATTCTGTCAAGCCGGTGCCCTATGAGATATAAGAAGGCGCCTTGGGTGACATCCACTTTGAGCACTGACCAGAACGATGACCTAGGTGGAATCAGCTCTGATTCTCGTGCATTGACAAATTGATTGAAGCCCGCCGAATGAGCCATTCAAAGAGGGGAGGGGGGAAGACTTACATCGTATTCCTCATCCATGTTGTTGAGAGTATGATACTGTAGAGAAGAGAAAGCAAAGAACGTTAGATACGCGACGTGTCGGGAATGCTATCATCACAGTACTGAGCATCAACAACGTCATAGTGCTTAGATATCTCCGGGTTATCGCCGAGAGTGTGGCACGTCGGGCATGTTGCTTTCGATAGGACGCGAAGCATGACTAGTCCTGCATCTTCAAGCTAGATCTCTTCATCCTTCTTGTCCTTCTCAGTCCTTCACTAATCCTCATTCACCTTGAGGATCCCTCGACACTACTCCGTTACCTGCCCATCTCTTCGTCCGGACGTTTCGTTGTTCGAAAGCCAGCACCGCTCTTAGTTCCTTATATATCCCTTCCCCCCTCGAAGCAGTGCAGATATGTCAGGCCTGGCCGAACGAGACTTGGATCCTGAAGAGATCGAAGAAGATGCTTTCGGTACGCTGAATTCCAAACATCTGGTCGCGTAGATTGCTGACACGACTAAAAGATTCTTCCTCACAAGCTTCCTCTACCCAAACATCTACTCTGACATGGATCGTCAGCTGCTCTCTCTTCTCGAATCTTCAACTAGCTGATCGACCTCTTAGAACTGGTTCACTTCATTACCGGGACATGATTACTTTTGTGAAGTTCATGAGGACTTTATCGAAGATGACTTCAACTTGACCGGTGAGTTTGCAAATCATCCATAAACTTCCGCAGTAACTCTGTTATCTGACGCTACGATAGGTTTACAGTCGATGGTCCCATTCTGGAAAGAAGCACTAGAAATGGTATTAGATGTTGAACCAGGTCAGCTTCACATGGTTGCTTCTTGGAAACAAGCTGATCAAGTATAGAGGAAGATTCTTCAAAGATCCCCGACGTGTCGATTGTTGAGTCTTCTGCCGAGCTGTTATACGGACTAGTACATCAGCGATTCATCGTGACTAAAGCTGGCCTCGCATCAATGGTCCGTTCCTGTCCTTTTTCAACCACCCTTCCTCGTTGCAGTCAGTCTGACAATGCTTTAGGTGGAAAAGTACGAGCAAGGACATTTCGGTGCATGTCCTCGGGTATTTTGCCATTCAACTCATGTCCTCCCTTGTGGACGGGCAGATATGCCAGGTATCGACACGGTCAAGCTATATTGTCCTAATTGCGGTGACATTTATTCTCCGCCTTCCAGTAAATACGCTAGCGTCGATGGTGAGTGGTACCCGATTGTCATATGCACAACTGCGGGCTGAATCCCGCTAGGCGCTTTCTTCGGTAATACATTTGCCCCGTTATTCTTCCAGACCTATCCCGAGCTGCTCTCCGCTCCATTCTACGCCCCCACTGCTTCTTCTTCCACTCCAACACCCACCACAGACCGTCGTATCTCTCCCTCGCCATCACCTGGAGGTCAAACAGTAGGAGGTGAAACGATCACGAATCCCAATCCTCACGGTGGTCAAAAAGCAGCACTAGGTCGTGTATATGTGCCAAGGATTTACGGGTTCAAGGTATCTGAGCGAGCACGTAGTGGACCACGGATGAAATGGCTGCGAGAAAGGCCTGAGCGTGCGGAAGAACTGGATCTGGTAGATCACAAGGGGCGGTGGAAGGATGGGTCGACAGGAAATGGTGCTGCAGGTACGGACGACGAGGTGGTCAAGGAGATCAAGAAGGGGTCGCTGTTTGATGATGAGGATGAGCCGGAAGATGATGAAGAGGAAGAGGAAGAAGAGGAGGAGGCTCAGCAAACTGTTTCTCATAGCGAAGTGTCTCAAGTCAAGGGAACAACTGCTGTTCCCGGAAGGAGATAGCAGATGGAGGTGCTTTGGGGAAGGGTGAGGTGGAAGGGGGAAGGGTGAGGGGGAAGGGGGAAAGGGTAGTAGAGGCATTGTCCTAGGCACATTGGTGTGTGAGATGACATATTTGGCTGATTTCTTTTGAGGTGATTGCAGCTATCAGCGTTTATGCTGGTTCTCGTCGTGTCATAAAATGCATGAGGACGTGACTTTGCCTAGTACTGATGTGTCTGTGATTTGGCCTAGTACTAATGTGTCCGTGAATTGGCCTAGTACTTAATGTGTCTTTGCCTTTGCTCCTATAGAAGCGTGAGCTGTGGCGATTCCGAAGAAGCGCAAGAGCTCACCATCAACATACATATTCCTCGTTGCCGATGGCAATGTCGCTACCATACCGTCCAGCTCACGTGTGAGCTTGACCTGACAACCTAAGCGAGATCTGGGTAGTATCAGTATTGAACGAGAAGGTATAAGTGAAGGAGGGAGTAAAAAGGCGGCTTGGTGTGATAAGAGGATGAATGGATTTCAGAAGATGGACGGAAAACGAAAGGGAATGGAAACTGTGAGATAGAGACGAGTTGAATCAAGCGGGGGTATAGTGGAAAGAAAGGCCAGAAAGGGGAATTGGGGCAACAAGTTTGAACAAGATACGTACGTATCCTCCAAACCGAAAGCTAGATCAAGCATATCATTCTCCTCGTCATCAGGTTCAGGAAGGAGATCGTAATGTTCTGGCGAAAGAATAACATGACATGTCGAGCATGCTACTGAACCTTCGCAAGCGCCTGAAAGTGGGTTTTAGCTTGAACTTATAGAGGATACCGATGTTAGGGACACAGAGGATATCGATATTAAAGAGACAGAGGATATCGATATTAAGGAGACAGAGGATATCGATATTAGGGAAACAGAGGACATCGATTATAGGGAAACAGAGAGAGCAGGAAGTAATGGATGATAAAAAGCTAGTATTAGTGACAAAGGGTAAGAATGAAGAAAATCAAGTGCAACGAGCAGGAGTACGCTAAGAAATAAAACTACTGACCTTCCAGATCAACATCGTACTCATGTGCTAAACTCAGAATATCATCCCCTTCATTACCCTCTATAGTCTTTATATCATTCCCCTTTGAATCTCGAAAGGTGAGTTTGATCCTGTTGACCTTTTGATCAGCTTCTAAAGATATAGAATAGATACTCCGAGTGAGTATTGTTATGTTTTGGATTATGTAGTGTGGTGTATGAAGACGAAGTGTGATGTATGAATGTGAAGTGTGTGATGTATCAAGTCACAAGTCATATATAAGTGATGTATAATATAAAGTCATATATAAGTGATGTATAATATAAACTCACCCTGTACCTGGTTCAGGACGAGTTAAATCTCCATGACGAGTAGCTATTGATGACGGCCATCCGTCAGCAGACGATCCTTCCATACGGGAACAAACTATATAATATGATATGATATGATATGATAGTAAATCAGAGGAGAGGTAGTAGTAGTATGGTAAATGGAATATAGACTTACGAGAAGAAGTGTGAAATTGACGTGATGTAAATAATGGAGTTTGGATTGAACGAGAATGAGAATGACAAAGTGACTTGGATAGAGGTAAGATAGGTCTTCGTCTAGGTCGTAATAATGCGGCGTTATTTGTTATTTGACGAAATACAATCGAGGTAGGACGTGACATGATGGGTTGGGGTCGGTTTAGCTAGTTAATTCAACTTGCTTGTGATATATAGATCGTAAGAACAACGTGTCGAACAAACGGAAATCAAGAAACCAAAGAAAAACGTCGTCGGCACGATAAATCCCATCGGCGCCGAAATAAATAAATATGGAGTTTAATGATATGTCCGCTCGACACCCTTGCCGTGCGTTGAGACTATTTTCTTCTTTTATGGGAGGTAGGCATTAGTTACGGTGACAGTGCTGTGCGATTTTACAGAATCTGAGAGATGCGTAACACTGATAGAATTGTTCTGTCCCTAAGATTTGAGTCGAAACAAGGCGTTAGATTTGACTTTCACTGTCGTAGACAAGATTACTTCGACATAAACTATTCAAGTTCGCCACTCCAGCTGTGAATAAACACTGCCCTTCCTCTTGTCCTACGACCTCTGTTGACAAATCACCCCACACAACGAGGCTACGAGTTCCACAGGGTTAATTTGAGAAACAGTGCTCAGAAACAGTGCAAACCAGGAATCACGTATCATGCACATGCATGTCATCGTCAATCCTCAAATCGTCTCCAATTCTCGTTTCACAGTCATTTTGCACACATCCTGCTACCCTCCACCGCCTATCTTGCGACACATCATTTCTCATCTGTCATCGCTCTCCTCAGAATCCATCATCCACATGTGGCTCGAGAGGCAAGTCATTAGTCTTAGTCGACACGGATGGCTCCGTACCCAGTTCGGCCATCCAAGCCGCCCAGTCCTTGTCGTGGCTCGACGAACCATTCGGGAAGGATCCAAGTGTCGTCTTCTCCGTGAGTATGAATCAGGAGAAGCAGATAGGTGAAGCCTAGCTTCGCAGCGCTGTGATGGATATCAGCTTGAGTACGACATGACACTTCAGATCACCCTAGAAAGGAAACTCACACATCAAGGACACCGTAAGCGATGATCTCGGTGTTGACCGACACCTTGTTTGCGCCCTCGGTAAGACCAAAGACGATAGGGTAGGCCGCCCATAGACTATCATCACCGTCAACTCGGGATACAGTACTAGGCGGGTGCAGCTAACTCACATAAAGGTCATGCCCGACATGAGGTAGAACAGCCCCCTCGTCTTGCGCTGTCTCAATTTGGCGGCTGAATTCATCAGATATCTCATTCTACTCTGCTATTTTTAGCACTCACCCTGTATGCCACCGTTGAGGAGGGTGACCCAAACAACAACAAAGCCGACACAGCTGATAGCGAACCATAACCATCGAGCACGTTCACCGCCTGCCCATCGAGCTGGGTGAAGACCGGCAAAGAGGCCAGTGACAATCATGAAGATATCCGCGAGGACGGTGAGTAGGGTCGCAGCGGGCGAAAGGCCTGCAAGGAACGCCAAGGAGATGAGTAAGAGTGGCGTTGTGAAAAGCCAGTCGATGTAGCCTGTGGTACGTTAGCTACGATCAGGCGTGGAGGAGGGAGGGGAGGGGAGGGGAGGGGAGGGGGAAGGAAGGGAGGCAAGATTGATATAAGTAAGGTAGAGAGTATTGATATAAGGTAAGGGACATACGGGCATAGTAGACCTGGCGGAGGAGGTGAACGATACTAGCTTTGGACCCGTGATTATGGATCGGGATATATGTAACACCGAGACCAGTAGCCATAGCAAGGTACGATACCATCGCGATGGTCAAGATAGCCGCAGATAGCCTGTGAGTCGTCTTATCAGCTTCCTGGGGTGAATAAAAGGGGAAGGTAACTGAGGAGGGGCAAGAAGATGGAGGTGGTAGGGAGATTGAGGAGGCAAGATGATTGAGGTGGTAGGGATATTGAGAAGCAAGGAGCTTGAGGTGGTAGGGAGATTGAGGTGGTACTTGAGGTAGTAGGGAATTGAGATGACCGATCAACTGACCAATGGAAGATCCTAGCACGTTTCTCAACTCTCAAAGCGAGAATCCAAACACCCAGTAAACCAGCAGTGAAAAGCGCAAAGATCACCCAAAGCGCTACATGACCCGTACCAGTCGCATGTAGGAAGCGCACGTGGGGGCTGGGCTAAAGAAAAAAAGGTCGGGTAATCAGTCCTGTCTCTGACTCTTTCTTGGAGTGAGAGGAGGAAGGGAAGGGAGGATTCGAGGCTGAGGTAAGGGGTAACTTTTGGTCGAAGGAACTACTCGAGGTAAAGGGAGGAGGAGGGAGGCAACTTGACTTGAGACTACAAGTAAGGCGATGATGAATGAATGAGAGACTCACAAAAGTATCAGTAGGAAGTGGTAAATGACGACTTGGAGGTTCATGAGGATGACCAGTACCTCCAGGTGGGTTGACAGAGATGGTAGTTGTAGGAACCAAGGTAGAGAGTAGGAACTCCATGATTCGGGTATTGTTTTCTGACTGAAGAATGAGATCTAAAAGTAAAAGAGGCGATGTGAGTGAATCCCTAAAGAAACAGGTCAGCGATTTGTGCAACTACTATAGAACAACGACCGATGACCAAAGAGTAGTAAAAGACAAACAAAGTGCTCCGCTACTCACTATACGATCTTGATCTTTGATCTTTGATCTTCAGAGAAACTCTGATGAGAATCCAAGATATATATCAAGTAAGAAAAGAAGAAACGAGGCGCTGCGCAAGCGAGAAGACGTCAGATGACAAGAAACAAAGAAACTGTGACCCGCACATGTACTATAACGTCATACAACGGAGCCCCGGGAACATGGGGGCCACATGGGCGATCAATTCTTGGCATGACATGTCAATGAACGAAGAATGCAATGCATACAAATGCTATGAATGTATGAGCCATTCGAGGGCACGCCAGACCCATTCCAAGCTTCTTCCAAGCGTCACAAGGCTACGGTGTTACGTCAGTAGAAGCAAGCGAGCACAGAAGAAGACAACGTACGTTGGATGTCGCGCAAGATCATGCCATCCCCACCTCGCGTCTCCAAAAACCACACGACCGAGCGGGTACTCTGTCCTTTCCACCACAGCGTTCGCTGGCACCTGGGTGGTGTCAGATTGAACACCTGACAAAGGCGATTCGGTCGGTAATACAGCAGTTTGTTGAAAGCCGTAAAGCCTCAGATCGTGCGCCTCTTCCGCGATAAATGCCACTTCTGTTCGTAGTCGTTGTACTTGTTGAGCGAGTGACACTAAGAGCCAGAGAGTGAAAAGGTGGACAAGCGTTGAACCAGATGCAAGTCCTGACCATCGCGACGAGGTTCCGGAACGGGCCCTGTCTGTGAGGCGAAGGTAAGGCTTGGCAGAGGGGATCCGCGAGATGAAAATGTTGCCAGCAAATCTGTCTAAACTCGTCTTTGCCTTTGACAATCCTATAGACAGATCAGTTCCCACAACCAGACGCACGTACCTCGCCAATTATCGCCGGTAAGCTTGACAGTAATCTTGCCATTGCCATCTTTGAGCCATGGCACGGCTACCTCGCCTTCGTTCCCCATCTCAACTTCCAGAATAATCTCAACGCTGCCAAGCAGGCTATTCGATGTACGGCCAAAGCGAACCTCGCACTCGCCCTCCGTCTCTGTCAGAGCTCGGGGCATGGCAATGCCACTGATATTCGCTCGATCAACTCGAATGCTATCTCTGGGGACGGGAAGGGTAAAGCAGATTTCCCGTGCCTCTTTTGGCCATTTAAAGCTAATCGACAGGCTTTGTGTCCACCAACGCTTTTGCTGAATGCGCACCAGGACGTCTCCTTGCATCGTCCCGGAAGGCTGCGGGATAGGCCGGCCACCGTTCGTCCAAATGAATGCACCAATGTCACCTGTCTCTGAGTTGACGATATCCGATGCTGAAAGTGCTTTGGTACCCAATGATGCCGCTGGACAATCCACTGAGAGCTCGCTCGAATCCAGTCGGATTATAGGAATCTTGACCGGGACCGATGGCGAGACAAGCAGCAATGGATCTAATGGTACAATCGTCGCCTCGAGCACGATTACATGCCGCCCTGTTTCGCGAAATCGCAGGTCGAAGCTTGAACCAGCTTGTGGCGGTTCCAGATTGAGACCAGTCGTGGGCGGTGTCTCTGCTCGTCTACCAATTGGAGTTCGCGGTCTGCTCGTGTCAAAGCTATTCATCTCGAATGAGAATTCGTCGAGACTCATATCGGGCATGGTGGTCCGTAGCAAACTAGGTGCGTGTGGCGATAGACGAGGCATGGCTGGTGGCCGGAGCTTGGAGCTCGAGCGGACGGTGGAGAATGAGTCTTCGATTTCGTAGTCGTCCACAGACATGTCAGGCATACCCCATGAAGCGTCTGCGCAAAGCCAGTGAACAAGCGAGGGAGAGGAAATGGATAAGGTTTTCCAACCCCATCCTTCTGGCAGGATCGCTTCGAGATTGGCGGACGATTCTGAGATATCGGTGGATCCTTCAAAGAACAGGTGTATTGATGGATTCATTGAATCATAATGTGGATCGACGCGCAGTTTCGCGACAGAAGAGGTCGACGCAAATGACCACTCGAGATGCAATGCGTCCGTACTATCCCGTCTTAGCTCATTTTCACAAAGCTTGGGGACTCACCTTTGAAATCTTCCTTCTAGCCAGCTCGCCTCATCTGCTGAGCTGTCCTGCTCATCCTCCACCTCAAACTCCCCGGGAACTAGGTCCTCTCCATCTTCCCACCCGTCTTCCTTTCCCACTACCCGCTGACTATCTACTATTCCTGCAGGCCAAGCTGGAATTGAGAACGCCGAAGCTGGGAGAGGTAGTAGTTTAGGTTCGGTGAGGATGCTGACTTCCCCTTGGGATTCGGGTGCAACGATTTGAAAGCGTATGACATTGTCGAGGCATTTCGGCAAGGGAATTGATACCTATTCCCAAAGTTAGATTACAGCTTCTGCTTCGCATAAGTGAGATAAATCACTCTAGATAGATCCTCTAGGGGTACTTCAACATCCAACACAACGAGATATTCCCTCCTGGCAGCAGAGTCGTCCCGGTTCTGCTCTTGTCGACGACTTGGCGTACCAGATGAATTGAGCACCACGTAGATTTGTCCAGTCGTCGAGGAGACATCAATAGACGGTTTCGACAAGCCTTGAAGCTGTGAAGGCGGATACGCATTCGGCTGAGGGAGGGACAGGAGAGTTGCGGCGATTCTTAGTCGCTTATTATGCGATTTACGATATTTGTCAGGGAGGGGAAGGGGTTGAATGATGGGGGTGCTGAGTAGTTTGGGCGGTTTGGCTGAATGGTGTCAGCTTCAATTTGTCTCGATCTCAGATCAGTAAGGTATGGGACTCACAGGTGAATAATGGCCATCGTAAGGGTTGACGAGAGTCGGTGACGGATGGAAGTGAGATCTAAAGAAACGATCAGCTAGCTTAGATGACTGAATACCTTGGCTTAGCTGCTCACTTTCAGGCAGAGAATACCCTTGACTGATTCTTCTGACGCAGTGGCCTGTATTGCTAGTTTCGAAATGACTAGGCCCGACGGTGACATGCTCTTATCGCACTTATGGAATGGATGATCAGCTAGCTAGATGTCGCAGGGTTGAGGCTCAGGTGTAGAGAGGTACGAAGTGATCGGGGAGGACGGTTGAATTCAGTGTGACTCGAGCGTCAACGAGACATGCTTCCGAGCAGATCGCACTTTATGGACATGCTAGAAATGAGTAAGGAGGATGATATCTCGAGGCAATAGATGTGGAGAAGAAAGACAAGAAGTAAGATCAATCGCGTCCAAGACTGACTTTTTATACGTGATGATTTTGACTTTTCTCGCTCTACCTAGCGAGTGGTAACCCGCCTCGGCTCAGATCCTCGATAACTTAACTGTGATGCCACGAAGAAGTACACAACGAGAACCATCTCCATCGACAGGGTATCAGACTGTGACAGAGGAAGATCCCGATGCATGGCCTCTGCTCGTAGCCTTTGACCTCGAGTGAGCCCTGTTCCACTTCCACCACTTCCACCCAGAGTCTTGGTCTGACTAACTCACCACTAAAGCTACACATTATGGGATCTCTGGATAGATGTGAGTTTGCCCTTCCCTCACCCCTTGCCAGTCTTCAGCTGATAGAGAAAAAAAAGACACATATCACACCCCCATTGAAGCGTAGGGGCGATGAGCAGAATCACCTTGTAGATCGGTCAGCTCGATAGTTTGATACTGCCTGGATCTAGCTGACTGGGTCGTGAGCAGGCGTGGACAGAGTCTAGAGTTTTATAAGGAAGTGCCGGGCATACTGGCGGAGCTCAAGAGGAGACGGATACATATCGCTGCGTGTTCGAGAACATCGGCATCTGAACTGTGAGTTTTCCTCAACCTTCCCTAAGTCATATCATGGCTCTTGTGTCGTCAATAGAGGCATTTGATCAGCGTTGCGTCTCCTGTTTATAAATTCAAATGAGGAAGAAACTGATCAGCTGCAAGTGCAAGAGAAGCACTTGGTCTATTATTGGTTCCAGACGAGGAAGGTGGAGTAACTCGTGCAGTCACATACTTCAACACTGTAAGTTTCCTCTTTCTTATCCATCCTCCGGCGTTCTAGCTAATCGACTTGGGCTGAAGATGGAGATATATCCTGGATCTAAACTACGACATTTCAGAGAAGTACATCGTAAAACTGGAATACCATATGAACAAATGGTAAATGCGCCTTCCTTCCTTCCCTACTTCCTTCCTTACCTTCCTTACCTTCCTTCCTTCCTTCCTTCCTTCCTTCCTTCCTTCCTTCCTTCCTTCCTTCCTTCCTTCCTTCCTTCCTTCTTTCCTTCCTTCTTTCCTTCTTTCTTTCCTTCTTTCCTTCTTTCTTTCCTTCTTTCCTTCTTTCCTTCGTTCCTTCGTTCCTTCCTTCCTTCTTTCCTTCTTTCCTTCTTTCCTTCGTTCCTTCATCTCTTCATTTCTTCATTTCTTCCTTCCTTCCTTTGCTGCCTTACCTTCCTTACCTTCGTTACCTTCCTTCCTTCCTGTCCTTGTCTTGAGCGATCTCTGTTTGTAGAGATAAATACCCTCACGAAGGCTAATCCAACACGCCCAGCTATTCTTTGACGACGAACATCGGAATTTCGAGGTCGAGTCTCTGGGCGTAACGATGCAGCTTGTTCCTTCTTCTGGAACAGATCGTCGTTTATGGCAAGAGGGTTTAGCACGGTGGCGAAAGCGACGAGGCCTCAAAGTGGTTTCGGCAGAATGATGATTGTGTCATTCTTTGCCCCAGCTTCCATAGATCTCAGCATATGCATTTAGTCTGTCGCGTAATGCAGATAGTGGCGACTAGTGAAGTAAGTTATCTTGTTCATTGGGATCCCAATTGTTCAGACGCTAGAACCACAGCAGTCATCGCGTCCTTCAAAATACGATCCTATGATGATCTATAGTCATGATGTGCATGGATAAAAGTAATGCGAAGAATCATTTATTTCGGGATAACATCTCGTTGTTCCCTCTTTACAGCAAGTGATCTAAATGCCCAAACCAGATTCTCATAAACCACAAAAGTGGTACACGTCCCCGGTAAGATCCGAAGAGCATTTGTTCCTAGACCTTTGTAAAACGCTAGTAAGCCTTCTTGGCGCCATATTGACGACATGACATTGGGGATAGTGAGATGTGTAGCGGTTGATGTTGTCGGTGAGTTCTACGAAAATGTCGTCAGCACAAGTCTTCTTGATGGGGGGGGGGGGGGGGGGGGGGTTCTCGAGGTTTAAATGAGATAATGAAAAAAAAAATCACCTGTATACGTGCTCGAACAACTTGGTATGGGTATGTAATGGCAATGGCGACTAGCTTTGATGCTCCTGAAGCTAGAATGTACTCTGTATTTGACTAGAGATGATCAGCACTGACCTCGACGTGGATAGTGGTCGGATGACGTGTCTAAACGGAACATCTAGAGTTGTGGATATCGGGAAGTTTGGAGCTCTACTCGTCCAGGATAACTAGTCCCCGTGACGTTTCCACCCCAAACGTGTCGACTCACTAATTTCTCATCCTCAACTCTCCAATGTTTCCCAGCCCTCTCAAATACCCTCCTTTTCAAATCCGTTCTTCTCCTTTTGATCTCTTCATATGTCGCGAATTGGATCGAACCATTGGATACACCAACAAGGGCGAGGAGGGAACCTTTGTATAGCCCGCGTGTTCCTTCTGTCCTATAAATGCGTGAAAGGCCATCTGAGCAAGTTAGTTTCTGTCAGACAAGGATAACAAGGCGGGAAAAGCTAGAGGGCAAGGTAGAGCACAAGACTATTCGGCAAGGACTAGATTGATCAAACACGAGAAATGTAGAGGGATGTCGTTTCATGGTCAAGAAGGAAAGTAAGGTGATACTTACCCCATAATCCACGAAAAGCTGTAGGATCAGATTTAGGAGTACCGAATATTCTCGTCTTGACGACCCAAATAGGATTAGTCAGCATAGCAGTGATAGCACCTAAAGTCTTATCAGTCTTTATCCTTGCATACGATATATTGTTGTAGAAATGCACTCACTCGCTTCGGCTGCTGCTAAGAGAAATTGCCCGCCTGTTGCTCGAAATGAAGGATCGCCGTGCTGCATCTGTTTCTTGATCATATTGTAGCTATAGTCGAATTAGCTCTCTGTAATATCAGGGACTGAGGCTCAGTTGGCATTGGGAATGGGAATGGATAGCTAGTAGGCACGCTCCCGCACGATGGGATGAGACTGAAAGCCTGGGCTCGGCATTGAGAGTCAACCACTAGCGCACTGCCATACTCCCTACTGCCCCTCAGTTGGGCTGTACCAAATGACCTCCTCCTCTCTCCCCCCCCCCCCCCCCCCCCCCGGCGGCCCTTTTTCCCAAGAGCACACACATTGAGAAGTCACCAAAACTTACAATAAGAAATAAAGTCCCCAACTACCCGCACCGCCCACTAGATTGGGAATCAAGCCTCTATAAAGTCCTCTCCATCCATCGATCCTAACTGCGTCTTCTAAAGCCCTATACACTCCCGTACCCAAAGCAGGTCTCGGTATGCGACTTGGTCCTGCTCCAGGAGATGACGAAGCGAGTTGAAATCTGACTTTGACAAGATCCAGAGGATGCATAACTAGAGTCGCTACTGTTCCTGCGCCGAAGCCTGCTATTGCATGATCCTAGGTCTGTCAGCTTGCTTCAACGATTGAAGTAAGACTAGACATTGGAGCGAGTCACGAGGGAAATATATAACAAAAAATGCTTACGATTGATGGGTCGCCGAAGAGCGAGGGAGACGATGAGAGGGACTGGGACATTTCGAAAAGCGGTTGACTGTCCTCTTAGGGGTATGTAATAGTTCAGCGGATCATGAGTGTGTATATGCGTAGCAGGACTTGTGTAAAGAGGTCCTCTGTCCTGGATATCGTCAAGATGGTGTTGATTTGCTTGGTTAATAACGTATAGTGTATTGTCAGAGCTCAAAATTCCAACAACCGTCTCGCGTGCGCCAAAGTGGAGGGCAGACACGTTTCGCCACTCTAACCGCTCATCCCCTGTCGTATGGCAGCTACATGCATGGTGAAGAGCCCATATTCAAGTCAGAGGGGGTCGAGTACCAGGCGTAGCTAACAGGTGATCAAGGCAGGCAGGTAGGAAAGGCAATCAATATCGATACATCATATTCAAAAGCTACATATTCTTCCATCTGCCCTTCCTGTACACTGTCTCGTGACCTATCCAAGTAGTCTGAGGACAGGACTCTGCACGTATTAACTGTGCATTAGCGGTACTAGCAATTCTCTCGAGTCCACACCACAATCCGCTTCAACTCCTCCCACTGAGTCTCTCGTAAGCGCTTTTCCTCATCTGATCCGGGTTTCACACTCTCGCATGAATCGACAAATTTCTTGGCTGAGGAAGTGGAAGGGAAGAGGGGATGAGATGAGACGTTGGATATCCAGCTGTTGTGTGGGGCGATTCGAAAAGAGAGGAACGTCGATGGTATGGAACGACGATATGGAATGATAGGGTAGAATGGCGGGCAATGGATTGGATTGTACAAATGAGGGGAGAGCGTTGTTTAAATGAGAGAGGTGAATCGTTCGAATGAGGGTGTAGGCATGGATGGTCAGTCCTGATATGATTATGTGAAGAGGGAACAGACTATTTCGAGTTCCAGTAATCTCCTAAAATGCGATCGATCGTCAGCCACGATGAAGGTCCATGAGGGAGAAACGTACCTTCTCGTCGATGCAAGACTGCATGAAGGACGTCAGCCGTAGGATCCTACAGCCGTCAGTGCTTCTATCCTCACTATCATCCTCGTCGTCCATGAGGCTCCTACCAACTCACTCCCTGGTTCTTTTCAGTGACATCATGACACCGTTTGATATCATCATTAGCTAAATGTAGCGCTATGTCTAGTCAGCCTCTTGTCATCACGCACGATAAGGCCTAAGGCCCATATAGAGAGAGGTAGATAAATAGCGAGAGAGACAAGGGAGAGAGAGGACGAACCAGCTTTAACAAATTGGTGAGCTTTCAAATCGCTGATCTGAGATGTCAAAGCTGGATCCCAGACTGTCTTGCCTGGTTCAAGAGGTGGTAAAGGTCTTGCAAAGAGCTTTGACTGTACTGAATCGATAGTTGTCATGGTGATGGTACTGAATGACTTGAATGTGAATGTCCGATAGAGATGTTGTGATGGGAGTGATCGTGAAAACATTCAAGAGAGAGAGAGAGAGACACGAGAGATTGGTTGAGATGCAAGACGGACCGAGTACACCGGATCGATTTAGCCGTTTCTTTGGATTTTCAACATATTCTAAACATGCCAGCAGCACCAAAAAGACCCCGTAAGCCTAATATCTATCTATATCCTCTCCATGCAGGAGCATCACGAGGCATGACTTGAATGGCTGCTAATCTTACTGCCTAGCTCAAGCAGGCCCATCACAGCCAAGTCGTCAAGCTGAAGCTCTCACTGAATTCCAATCACGCCGTCTCTTACGACGCTTAGACGAGCTTGAAGTGAGTCCATCTTACTCATCATTACAGACTCTATCCATCTCAGCATCTCGACATCTGGATGTATCCCCCTCGATCAGCCTAGTCTGTCATTCCTGGTTGATAGTAACTGACCTGATTGATCACAATAGCGTACAAATCCAACCGATATCCCTGCGAGCTCTTTCAACCCTCCCCCTCCTCCCCTTCCTCCTTCTTCACATCCTACGTCCACTCAGCTTGGGTTTAGTCAACAACAACAACCAAAGAAGAAACAATCAGCCAATGTAAGACGTATATTGTATGGGAAGAAATCACTCAAAGACTGGTTAGATGAACTCGTACGTTCCATCTAATCTTTTCCTCCCACCTCGAGTTTAAACCACCGAATCGCTCTCTCCCATTAAGAATCTCCCCCTCCCACCACCAGATCTCTCCCTCCTACCTCATTCCTCTACCTAGTCTCCCCCCCAACAACCAACTCTTTCCCACTTACCTAACCTACCTACCTGATGCTTTCCAATTCATCTCAACCTCAATCTCTTCCCTTCCACCTGATTTCAATATCGTAGTTGGTACTAGCTACAATAACTGACAATGCATTGTCTGCCATAGCCATCTGAACCCAAACCTCCATATATCCTAGCCGCTACTTCACCTCCGAAAGCTCCACCGAGACAATTATGTTCTTCTTGCGGTTACTTTGGAGCGTACAAGTGCCCTCGATGTGCTGAGTGGAGCTGCGATATGGCTTGTATGCAAGTTCACGCTCGTGATGGTGGATGTGGTATTGGTTTATGATAGTTCACGCTCGTGATGGTGGATGTGGTATTTGTTTATGATCATGATGATGGTAATGATGATTCGAAAGATTGACCCCCCAGGTAGTAAGTATATCTTGCGTACGACTAGCAAGTATATCCTGCATGACACCAATTAATAGACCAAGTATATCCTGCATACGACTAGACAATAGACCAAGTATATCCTGCATACGACGTCATATTATAGGGAACCACAATGTATCCTAGACAGTATAGTAGTCCAGAGTATATACTGCATACGACTAGACAGTGAACTCGACCAAAGTATATATTGTCCATGATTATGAAATTATGACTTCTGCGCTATCTGTCTACTTTGGCGTGGTATAGAAACCCTTGGCCTCCAACTCGTTCGCCAGGTCTTTTCGGAACCCACGGACGATGCTATCTGCGAACATGCGCCAGATGGGCAATCCAGGCTGGAAGGGGAGAGAGGAGAGAGGTCAGCAAGGACAAAACAAGTTGATGGGTGATTGATTGATTGATTGGTTGGATTTTGGGACATACGCCTGATATGAGCCACATGAGCGAGTCCAGGATGGGATTGTTTCCAGGACAAGCTCCTCTAGTTTGAACACGAACAAGATCAGTGATAAAGTAGCTCGTGGGTTGATAATATCCCTTTTCAAGACCTAAATCATGTCAGTGTGACAAAGACAAACAGAGTGAGCAGATGTCGTACCTCTAATAAGATGGCCCGCACATTCTTCTGCACTGATGACTTTATCGCCATCTTCAATCTTCTTGGTTATGGCATGTTTGTACAGTTGTTCGTTGACGTAACCTGGACTATCGATACCGGCAGGCATGAAGATATGGATGTTTATACCTGGGAAAGCAATAGCTTCAGATCGGAGAGTGTCGGCGAGGCCTAAAAGACGGGACGGTCAGCAAGGTCCAGTGATAGGCGAAGTCTCGTAGATAGGCGTGGTCTAGAGGGACATACCTCGAAGAGCAAATTTGCCGGGAGAATAAGAACTGTATCCTGCGAAGCTTGTGTAGCCTAGGAAACTCGAGACGAATACGATAGAACCTTTGGCGCGCTGAGACGCGAGGAGTTTGAAAGCGGCCTGTGTGCGGGGGAGTGTCACGTTAGCTCTACGCGTCTAAAAGGACTGGAATAGAGACATGAAAGGCTCAAGGATTGGAGTGGAGACAAGAGAGATCCAAGGACTGGGATAGAGTCAAGAGAGATCCAAGGACTGGGATAGAGTCACGGATTGGAACTTTGACAAGAGACGCGTTTGAAGGGGTAGCAACGAAACTCACATGTGCTGTATAAGCTTGGACCCAAAACGTCCCGTCGAGGCCCTAGATTCCTTGCATCAGCTCGAGCCTTCAACTAAGATAGGGATAGGATAGGATAAGCCCACTCACTGCTTTCAGCTGTTCTGGAGTAGTATCGACAAATAATCTAGGTATTGAATGACCAGCACAGAGGAAAAAGTAGTCTGGGGCTTTCCCATCAAATGGGATGATGGCTTGGTTTAGAGCATTCTGTGATGATGTCGCGTCTGTGAGGTCTGCAGATATGGCTGCTATTTTCTGTCCTGGTTTCGCAATAGACTACAAACGAAGTGTCGTCATCAGTACGAGGCATTATTCTCCTAACAACGGGAGCTGAGTCAGGTGAAAGTCGAGGGAGGGGATATGAGTTAGGGGAAAGTCAAAGTCATGACTTACTTTCAGTATATCCATAGTCTCATCTAGAGGTTTCTGACGCCTGGCAACAATAGTGACGTCGGCTCCACGACGAACCAACTCTTCCGCTAGAGCTTTCCCAAGTCCACTAGATCCTCCAATGATATAACAATGCTGAATAAATACCCTAGCATCAGCATTCTGTCACTTGCGCGCTTGAGGTCGATTTACCTTGGAAGTAGGGTTGAAGTGATTTTTGCCAAACAACATGGTGTGTCCAATGTAGATGCAAATGAGCGAAGAGATGAATAGAACTACTGGGTGTTGCTCTACTATCAAACTAACAAGTGTCATACCTGTTGATATCCAAATATCCCAAATAAAATCAATAAATAAAAAAGTACGAAAGGGAGGAAGACATGCGTGATTTTAAAAACGCGAAGGTGCCTCGGCTGCCCGGACGCCCGGGCCTCGGACACTCATCATCTCCTCTTTGGCTCTTGGAAACGCGTACATACCGTGATGGTCGTTCAGAACGCCATCATCAGTCAGTGGATGAGACCTCTGCTGCTCAATTGTCGCGGATCAGACTCCTTTCCAAACTTGAGCCAATCCTGAAATCAGATACTGCGGCGGAAGCAGGGAGGACACTCTCTGAGTGGCAATGCGGCACAGCACATGCACCGTGTCCCCCACATCCTTAAGAACGAAGGAATGATACTGCAGATCAAAGCCAACCATCAAGATACATTTACCTTTGTGATGCACAGGAATATCTCTCAACCTATATGTTCAAAGTCCTCGTCATAAGGCTTCTTGTCCGCATAACAATCTGTCTCGCTTTTCTCTGGTAGCTCGTCATCCATGATATATGCCCGCACTATATCGTTGGTGCATTTTGACATATCTCTTGCTGTCGAATGCCCGTAGCCGTGATGCACGACTACAAGGAGTCAACTCTGCTCCAGACTCGGTATGACGGAATCAGGTACATGTAAATCACTTACCTAATCGAGCGTTATCTCCCATCTCCGCTGCTAAACGTCTAGCGTTCCTTAAAGGAGTTGCTGGGTCCTGAGGATATGGTTGAATTCACGTCAATATGGGCTTTGCTTGTAAGGCAGGATTTTTCAGGATGTTTATTGACTCACGTAGATGCTTCCGAGTAGAAGTAATGGATGGTTCAGCTCATGCTTGAAATCCCCACGATATACCTCTGCAGGGATGTAGTCGTAATGTCGACATTGTACTGTAGCTGAGAATCTTGAACTGCCAGAGATCCAAGAGGCATTGATCATTTGCGCATGTAGATCTTTCCACCACTCTATAGGTTTCTTCTCGCCATCATAACCGTCTCCCTAAAAGGAACAAGTAAAGCAATAAAGTTTCAGCTCCCAGATCGACGCTACTGTAATTGTATTTCAGGAAAACGTGGACACTTACACATATGACCATCATCTCCAGTTCTTCGCTCTTGGGATCTTTTGTCGTTGTCGGAAAAGATGGATCTGGATCATAGGACCATCCGAGACCGTCGAAAGCACCAAGTGCAAGTGTCGCATTACCCTTCTCGAGCTCTGCGAGCAGCTCAGCACCTTCCTTCCACGTGGACGGTTTATACAGGGTTTGATATAGCCATCCGACCAAATATTCGTACGTCACGATACCTGGTCCATGTTCCGAGTAACCGGGAATAGGACGAGTCGCCAGTCCGTCGAACAGACCATGTAATCGGGAAGACAGGTCTTCTCGTGCCGACTCGTACTCGAGATCGGTGACGTGATCGGCTGAAGCTAGTGCGCAAAGTCCCGAACCAGCGTGCACACACTCGCCGACGAACCCATCCTCAAAGGCATTAGTGACATTATCGAGCGATGTCGTTCCCCAGTTCCACGGTTTCCAACCATCTCGAACATATTCCAAACCGTCTAATACGACTCTGCCGACGCGGTCCGGAAACATTTGAGCATAAGCTTGAAACGACAGTCAGTCTCCAGCTGACCAACGACAACGACAGCAATAGATCCATGCTGTACTTACTTTGAGCTGAAAGTGACATGAGCAAGTTGTCTTTTTTGACTATAAGATCTTGACGTACCAATACCAGTTCCATAAGAAACCATGAAAGCCGTCAAATGTTCTTCACCCAACGCATCACGTATAGCATCCACATCACGGGCGACGAAAGCAGTAGTGACGAATCTGGGGAAATCGCCATAGATATCTCGACAAGCCATATAAGTCGCTTGGTTCATTCTTTGATTTTGATCGATATCAGCACTCCAAGAAGATCCATACGACGGATGAAAGGACGAGAAGAAGAGAGGGGAGACTCACGCATCTTTATCGTCCACCACTTGATAACTTCTAACTTCAGGCCATGAGAATGTGGTCCATTGCCAACGATCTCGATAAGCGTCTTTGGCGAAACACGATATCGATGAAGAGAGGTTGACGCCTGATCAATGTGCAAACACTCAGCTCCTGCTTCACACCAGAAGAGGATTGTTGATCTTACCTCTTGGATCAAATCCAAGTACGTCTAATTCTCCACGAGTATACACTTCACCAAATTGTTTCCCTTTGGTCCATAACATACTCGTGCCCGATCCTCCGGGACCTGAAACGCTCAGCTTTCATACGATAAGAGACTAACCTCCAGGCTCAATGACCAGTGTCCTAGATGTTTTCTGCCCAGGTTTAGGCTGGTACAAAGTCGTAGCTATGTCTATCGTTCTAGAGTCTGAACTGTTCGTCCAATCTAATGGGACTGTGAGGTGACCGCAAAGGTAATGAGGATCGGAATCGCATTGCTTCCAATGGAATGGACTCGAAGACATCACATCCTAAGTGAATACAACTCAGTATTACGTTTGATAACAGTATGGAGTCCTTACCTGATGATGAGATAGGAATCTCCCGGACCTGAACAAGGTCCAAAGGACAAGAGGCGTGAAAGCTACCACCAAGGCAACTCGGACAGCGTAACTGCGAGACCTTGACCGTTGTCCAAATCCAAGCTCTTTCGAGTTTTCGTCGGCTACGAGACCGCGCATGATAACTGACGATGCAAAGGAGCAGATCCTTTCCAGACCACTGAGCCTCTACCTCTGTTTGACAGCCGTGGCAGCAAAGCAGAAAGGAAACCGTTGATACTCGAGTAGTCCACGCTTGCGTTTCTTCCTCTACTCGGCTATATCCGGTACTTCCAAAGATCCGACGGAAACTCGATGCCATCTAAAATTCCGACAATAATAATCCTCGTCTTTTCGTCTCCTTGATCATGCAGGCAACAAACGCAGCACCATAGAAGGGCAGACTTCTCGTACCGATCAGCTGCCTGACTTTGAAGTGGCAAGTCATCTAGCGATCGTTCTCCGATATCCAGGTAAAAGATGCCGAAACCTGTACCTACACCATACATCCCTCCCTCTACAGATCCAAGTATAGCCGAACAATCAACAGTGCACGACGTCTACGAGGCCATTGCTCCTCATTTCTCTCAAACCCGACACAAAGTGAGCCTGATCCAACACCCCACCTCCCAACACCCAATACCCACCGCGCGCAATTTCACCTGACTCTCTCTGTCTCTCTCTGTGTGCTCAGCTACTAGAAAGAGAAAAAGTGCTGATTTAGCTCCACAAAAGCCATGGCCATTAATTGATCGTTTCCTCTCTTCCCAACCACCTTTATCGCTCGGTTTAGACTCGGGAGCAGGTAATGGCAAGTATCTCGTGACAGCTGGATCGTATGGCCTGGATTTGATTGCCCTAGATCGATCTGCCGGGTTATTGGATATTGCTCGGCGGCAGTCTGGTAGAAAAGGTGTTAATGGTGATGAAGCGCTTTGGGAATGTGTAAGGGCAGATCTTGGATTTAAAGGATGGAGACAAGGTGTTTTTGTAAGTGAAAAATTCAGATTAGCCATAATCATGGTTGTCCATCTGACGAGTTTTAGGATTTTGCAATTTCAATAGCAGCTATACATCATCTATCAACTCCACTACGTCGGCAAGAAGCTGTTCAAGTGAGATCCCCTACTCCACAATCCTATTCTCATTCCTTACAAATTTAGTACCTGACAAATAATCAATTAGGCTCTACTTCAACCTCTTCGACATTCTTCAAAACGCCCTTACGCCCGCTTTATGATCTACGTATGGGCGTATGAACAAGGAGCTGCTAGTCGGCGAAAAATGGGTGCAGTGGCTGTAGTACCTGACGGACAGACAGAGAGTGCAGAGGTAGACAAAGTACAAGATGTACTGGTGCCATGGGTATTACAGGCTCAAGAAGGTCAGACTGAATCTCAAGTATTTCAGAGGTATTATCACCTCTTCGTAGCTGGAGAACTACGAGACTTGGTTTCTTCTGCAGCTGAGGCCGAGGGCTATAGAGTACTGCAGGGCGATGATCGGTCTGGTGGATGTTTGAGAGGCACAGATAAGTGGTTGAGAATCAGAGCCGAGGGTTGGGAGGCGGATAATTGGTGGATTGAAGGAGAGGTAGGATTAGGAGAGGTTGATAGACAAGATGAACGGACACCAGTAGAGGCAGATGGAAACGGTCAAGGATGATCATGGTGGTCTCGACAATGTAAATGACGACGACTTAGTAGCTAAATCCACAAATCTCATGCTATGCAATGCGATGCAAAGATATCAATGCTATTTCTTATGTTCCTGCTACCTTCTCCTCCTCTTCCTCTGCAGGAGATTTCCTTACCGACTTGATCTTACGTCCAAGCTCCAACTCCAAAGCATTCTCGCTCTCAACTTCGCCGAGCTGTACCATTCTCCCCCTCATCTCCCTTTTCCATTTAACGACCTCTTTGAATCCCTGTTTATCTCCAAACTCAAGCATGGCTTTCTTCATCATTTGACAAAATGGTTTGATGTGAGCTTGGTATCTCAGGCGATTCTCACCCTTCATTTCCTTGTTTTTGCCTGTAGTATGAGCTGCCTCTAGTCGCGCAACCTCCCGGACCATGATTTTCGATACGAGGTGCCAGATTAACCTGACTGTCTTGGCATCGAATATAGCTTCACTATGTTGTTTGGGAGCTTCAATCATCCTGCCATCCTTGGTTTTGTGTATTCGTACAGACGGTTGCCTAGATGAATGATTCCATCCTGATCCACATCTCAGCCAACATCGAATAATGAGGTGAGCAGTCCGTTTATCAGGTATGAATCCCCTCGTACGTTCTAGGTTTTCGACGTGTATAAGGAGATCACGAAGTTGTCGTAAGTTGGGACTAGGACGAGAAAATCGTGAACCTGGTGCGGCTGGAGTCGTGCCTAGTGGATTCTGGAAATGAGGTGATGCAGGTTTGTAAAGTAGGTATTCGAGGTGGGAATTGTGGAATTCCGTCAATCGCTTTTGCCGATTCGAGATCGTTGGATCCGGTCCATCGGGTGGTAGACGAGGTATTTCCCAAGCATTAAGCGGCAGTAGACTATCTCGCCCAATCGATTCAGATCCCAGATGACCCCTTCCATCGGTTTTTCTTGGCACATCGAATCCTCGTCTCAACCTCGCGGCTAGCTTTGCCGAACCACCAGCTTCTAGGCGACTCGCCAACTGTTCGAGCAGGATAGGGTCAGAGGCATATTCTGGTGTATTGATGTAATGAAAAGCGGCCAGGCGATATAAGCGTCTAGAAAGGAGGTGAGTGAATAGTGGTGGTAAGGAAGTGTTCAGCCGGTCACGGTTTAAGACGGTCGAGGTAGCATGAGATTGAGCTAAATTACGTGTGTGTGAGTTTTGATCTAGGGTCAGGGAAAAAAACCACGTACCAGTATCCGTTGTCAGCTCTGAAGATGATTCTTTATGTTGGCAGGTCGTCCAGTATGCGTTGACGATACGATAGATTGCCCATATCGCTGTCCGCACAGAGGCTGCTTGTGCTGGGTCGACAGAGTCGGGGAGCAGTGACCTGAACTCGGGAGGAAGTTCGAGGTCTGATTTTGGGTGACGGTGAAGCTTCCCATCGACCTCAGTAGCTTCGGACAAAGGTGCAGTGATATTCGAGATGGACGGGCTGTCATCCGGTCTTATCGCGGCACGTTGTCGTTGTTCTGACCAACGATACGCAGGATCTGGCGGAGGGTCGTGGTTTCGGAATTGGGATGCGCGCTGTGTATCTGCTGGTGGTGTAACAGAAACACGATTCGAAATGGATTTGGAAGTGGATGAAGTGGGATGGGAAGGTAAAGGTTTCTGTTCAACAAATATCGGAGGATCAAGACCCAGGTCATGCAGTAATCTAGCCGCAAACTCGTCTTGCTCCAGCTGCAGACCAGTCGTGTCTTGTACCGAGTCTGCGCTACTACTCTCACCGGGATCAAGTTCAGGTTGAAGACCTGAGGGTCGGTGTCGGGGTGGTTTGGGACGAGACAAATACGGAGGTAACCTCGAGCTTCCGGGTCGATGAATCGGTAATCTCAGCAACTCGAGAGACGTATCGACAAGATCCACATCTGACTCTGGAGTCCATGCGTCATACGTCCTAGCATTTGACGGTCCAGCCTCAACGTTCGCTGCGGTCTTTGCCCAGCGACTAGAAGTAGAGAATGCCGACCAGGTAGTGCGAGCCGGGTGACTCGCTAAATACGGCAGGACGATCAGCTGGAATATCGAACGTTGCATCCCATCCCGTCTAGTCCCTGCGGGATGGGACTATGAGAGAAGGGGGGCTGGGCGGCAGTTGACGAGGTATATAGATGTAACCTATAGACTAGAATGAATACTCGTACAACTGAAACGCGGTGAGGAAAAGGTGCCACATGATATTGCCGCTATAACTCCGGCGGTGTCGCGAGGAAACTGCTTGCTGGCTTTTCGCTGCTTTTTTTTCTCTCAACGTTTCTTTTCTTTTCATCTTCACCACCTGATTAGTCTTGAAAAATCCTTCCGGCCTCAACACAGAGATCGATTGGGAGACTAGTCAAACGCTTCTTTTACAACTCAAGTACCGTCAAAACCAACCAAATCCGATACAATGGGTGCTTCGCGTGCAGAGAAGGAGGTCTACTTCACAAAGCTCCGTGCTTTGATTGAGCAGTACCGTCAGTACCCTTTCCCTTGTACCCAAATTCCCGTTGGATGTCTCGGCTGATCCATCAATAGCCTCTATCTTCGTCGTCAACATTGACAACGTGTCTTCGCAGCAATGTCACTCGATCCGACAATCTCTCCGTGGCAAGGGTGTCGTTCTTATGGGCAAGAACACCATGGTCCGACGAGCTCTCCGTGGTATCCTCAGCGAGTTCCCTCAATTCGAGAAACTCCTTCCCCACGTCAGGGGCAACGTTGGTTTCGTCTTCACCTCGGGCGACCTCAAGGACGTCCGTGAAATCATCCTCGCCAACAAGGTCGCCGCTCCCGCTCGTGCAGGTGCTCTCGCTACCGTCGATGTCTACGTTCCTGCCGGTAACACCGGTATGGAGCCCGGAAAGACCTCTTTCTTCCAGGCTCTCGGTATCCCTACCAAGATCGCCCGTGGTACTATCGAAATCGTCAACGACGTTCAGGTCGTCTCTGCCGGTACCAAGGTCGGAGCTTCCGAGGCAACTTTGCTCAACATGTTGAACATCTCGCCTTTCACCTACGGTATGACTGTCGTTCAGGTTTACGACAACGGTGCCGTCTTCCCTTCGTCCATCCTTGACATTGAAGAGAAGACTCTCCTTGACCAGTTCGTCTCGGGTATCAAGACCATCGCTGCTATCTCGCTTGCTACTGGTATCCCCACCATTGCCTCGGTCGCACACTCGCTTGTCAACTCTTACAAGAACATCCTTGCCATCTCCGTCGCTACTGACTACGAGTTTGAGGGTTCTTCCAAGGTAAGTTATTCCTTGATCAAACTTGTTATTCTCTCCCTTTTTTTTCTTTCCGGATGCAACATTCTCATTCTACTGGAGATTTCCTAGACCCGGCTTCACCGCAGGTCCGAGACGACCAACCTTTCTATTATCTGATCTTCCTTTTTGTCCAGCGCGAAATCAATTCCACAGTGCTCTTGCTGATAATCGGTAGATCAAGGAGTACCTTGCCAACCCCGAGGCCTTCGCTGTCGCGGCCGCGCCCGCTGCTTCAGATGCACCAGCTGCTGCCGAGGCTGCTCCCGCCGAGGAGGAGAAGAAGGAGGACGAGGAGGAAGAGGACGACGACATGGTCAGTTCCCTTGTGTCATCCCCGTTAGTAGCGATACTAACTTCTTGCTCAGGGCTTCGGTCTCTTCGACTAAACGTCGAGTCGGATTGCCTTCGTCAGGAGTTACCAAGGGGATGTGTCAGGGTGTTCTTTATGCATACTTTGCCATCCCGATTATCCATGATCCATAAACGTTTCACACCTAATGTCTACCGGAAGCTTTGTTTATCTCCAATTCAATCCACCTTACCCTGGTTCATACATTATATGCCGTCCCAGTATGGCGATACATGACACTCCCTTCGAATGCCGGTCCTCCAATACAAACACTAAATCCATCAGTTTCTCTCAAGTGATATCGCGTATGTGGTTTTTACCTGAGAAAAGCAGTTATAGCGCCTACCAAACCCAACCACAACGCCGAACCATATCTCGCTCGCTGTCCTTGGTGATCATCGTATTTATGTCGAGCCTGTACCCAATTGACCAGTGCAAATATCTCTGCAATGATAGCTATTATTGAACCGAACAACTACAGTACGAAAAATATAACAATCAGTTATATTTCGCACTTTATATCTTCCATATCTTGTCATTGAGTAGAATAGTATAAAATAGAGCTTACAGCAGTCGTACGAAAGTAGATTGGGTTCCACATGAATCGTCCAGTTTTTAAAAGTGATAGAATCAAGAAAATCAACGCTATAGACATGAATATCGCAGCTCCAAAAAAAGATAAGCGATCTATCTGCCAGGTAGTATGTGAAAAGGAAAAAGTCAATAATTACCTAGGGGAAACAAAATATGTGTCCGTGTTAACCACTGTATCATCTCTGGACCAACGTCGTACCCGATCATCGATGTCGTGCAACTTTTCAGAGAGCAATACCCAAAACCACCTAGTCGGAGATTATCTGGAGAAGGAGTGAGGAGAAAGTATATCGAGTTGATGTATGGTGCCGAAAATGATGTCAGGAATCTACAGTATATTTGTTTGTCAGTCAGTCGGGACAAGCAGCTTTCAAGTAAGTAGATGAGAAACCATACTATTGCAAACATGGCTCGAGGCTCTTACGGAAGGAGTGACCTGAAACTTACAATAGTATTGTAGCACTTGATGATGAGATCAGTCCGATGAGAATGTGCGCTTCTAGACAATCATAATATCGGAACATCACCTTCAACTTCTATCAGATTGTGATTGTGATTGATGTTCAGTCCAGTGCTGCTCAAGAGAAGTGAGATGGGGAGTAATGTCAGTCTGATCTATTGAGATAAAAGCAAAGACTGGTTGAAGAACTAAAGACCTAAACCGTCTTGTGTTGGGTGATGATCTACTTCTTGAAAGCCAGGGAAGGGGAGGGTTGTCGTCACTGTGATCAATAGTATCCTTCTCGTCCGTTATCTTTTTTCAGGTCCAATCAGCCATCAGCCGATTGTCCATTGTGAACTTGAATCTCTGTCTGTCCTCGCCAAAGCACAGATGCATGCACATCACGCAAAGTCTTGTGCGTCCAGCTCGCCCAACAACATATTGGTGTCTTTTGAACCCGTCAGAATGATCGGTTCTCTATACAGCGTCAGCCCCTCTCCTGAATTTCTAATTGGCAACACTTGCCTTGGATGGAAATCTACACCCGTCACGGTACCTTTGTGCCCTGGTAACTTATACAGCACTTTGCCAGTCTCTACCTCCCACACTGTGACCGTCCTATCACCACCTCCCACTGCTATTCTCGCTCCACCATCGTGCCGAGACCAACATACCCGTATGAGAGTCTGCTCAAACCCTGCCGGTGCACCTGTGAGGGATCGGTATACCCGCATGGGGTCCGATGAGAAGGGTCGTACGTCGTATATGATTAATGCAGAGTCTAAAGAGTACGTCGCGAGGTAATGGCCATTTGGTGAGAGGGATATGGAGGAAATCTGAGGTTGATCAGCTAAGCCGAAGTTAGGGTCATGTAAGTACGACAAACAGTATCGGTATGTCCGTGAAGAGTATAGACCACTTTTGTCGTCCGCAAATCCCAAACCTGAGAAGATAAGCGTCTAAAAAGTCAGAATAAGCAGTCAATACCTACTTTAATCTCATTGTCCACACCGCCAACAAAGCATTGATTCCCATCCGTACTCCACTCTACCGCTGTGACTGGACAATCTCGTCCATCATCGAACTCTGCCACTGGATGATTGATGTCTAAACTCAGATCCCACACTCGCGCAATCCCATCATCACCTCCAGTCAGGACCAGCTCTCTTCCACCTGAAACGCCAACCGCAATCGAATTCAGAGGGCCGTAATGTGCAGCATACCGAACAAGTCGCTCTCCATTCGTCAAGTCGGTCGCGATCAACATACCATCCGCACCACCCTACACGGCGAATTAGCCTCCAGCCTCTGCATGAAAGATGTGCCAGATAACGAACGGAATAGATCACTTCTGAATCAATGGAAAATGCGATATCAAGGATGGCTTGTTTGTGAACATTAGGGAGAATGCCATAGTTGTCATGTGGTGGGAAGGTATTCCATAATGCTGTGAGGTATAAGCACGACCCCTATCCCTGAGGCGTTTTTACGCACAGATTGCTCGATCCACTGAACAAGCCGCAAGCCGTCTTCCTGATGGATCAAACTTGCACGCCGTGATTTCTCCCTACATCAAGTCAGCCGAATCAAGATTCTTTCCCTCCGCTTGACAGTATATAATATAGTCGTCGCCATCATCAGAGCTTGCTAGTTCCCTGATTGTGGATGCCAAACGGCAGAAACAAGAAACCCGAACTTACCCCATGTGCTCCTGTCAAGGAAACGATTGGTGCTTCCAATCCACTAGTCCGCTTGATGGTCCGGATAAGAGCGTTTTTCCGCTGTCCCTCCCCAGAAGACGCCACTGTCAATGTCATGCTGTTTGGATCCTCTGCATCCTCGTCGTCAACCCGTGCACGCTTTGTGAGCGCATAGCCTGGTCCTGCTGGAGGTGGGGATTTTCGGACCGACATGGCGTCTTTTTCGATAACAACAAAGCGTGACAGTGCACGAGACAGCTGAACACCAAGCTAGACTTTTGACGAAGAGCCTCTTGTGCGGGTTGCTGGAGGGTTTTGGTGAATGTGGATGTCAGAGTTGCAACATCCGACTGAAAGATGTTGAAAGTAGCGCTTGTTGAAAATGACGTGTAACCAAGAAGATGGGAGGAACGGAAGCAATTATATCAATGTGCTTGGGGGCGTGTCCACGCTTGGTAGCGCTATACACGAGTCGGGGTATATCTATTCGTCTTTTGCTCTTCTCTCGTTCTCTATCACTCGCTCGCGAGAGCACGGGATGCTTTGTTGACTGTTCTCGACACCCTTGAGGTCAGATTGGGGCATGGGAACACCCACACGAGGTGTTTCGACGCGTCGGGCATCATTGCGCGCGGGACCATCTTCTCCGCTGATCAAGATGGACGAGATTATGATAGATCCAGAGTTGTTGGCTGAGGAAGGAGTGGACGATGACTTGGAGGATGCCGAAGGAGAATTGGTAGATGACGAAGTGGACTATTACGAGCAAACAAATGTGAGTGTTTTCGTAATTCCTCCGTAGAATTCATTGATGAGGCTCGCTGACTTTGACATGAAGCGCCCAAGAGGTCGCTCAGCTTCATATGACTCTTTGAACTCCATTCCTCGATCCAAACCACCATCAATTCGTCAACCCGTACGCCCAGGACCTTCAATCGACACGGCATCCTACACTTCTTCTCTCACTCCAGCTCCTCCCAGAAAGCGGGGACGACCGCCGAAGTCCTCTACTCCGCTTGTGAATGGACACCTAGCTGCTCTCTCAACGACAAGCAAGTCTCTGGGCAAATCTCATTCCAAAAACCGTCATTCCTTGACAGCAAAAGGTGCTTCCCGTTCGCAAGAACCAAATCGTGCTCCACGCGACCCAATTTGCTCCTTCTGTATGGGTAACGAGCAAAGGAATCGTGATGGTCAGAAGGAGCTGATGATATCATGTGTATCATGTGGTCGAAGCGGTCACCGGAGTTGCTTGAACATGGTTTCTCCTAAGCTTCGGGCAATGGTCATGACATACGGTTGGAAGTGTATCGAGTGCAAGACGTGTGAAGTCTGCCTAATTAAAGGCGATGATGTGAGTTGCCTGAACCAGCATACGATTGTTTCTAATGGCGATAGCATCGGTTGATGTTTTGTGATGGATGCGATAGAGGCTATCATAGTTACTGCTTAGATCCGTGAGTGATTCCACTAGTCAACTATTGCGGTAGCTGATCAGGAAATCAGCCCTCTGGCAAAACCTCCGAAAGGTAAGGAGAGGATCCTTTGTTGACGCACAAACTCGCTGATACCCGTCAAAGGTACTTGGCTCTGTACCAAATGCCGCGAGACCCAGCTTCACCCTCCTGGATCAACATCGAGACCCCCTATCGCTTCAATTTCCAAATCAGCCTCTCTGCCTAACCTCTCAGCGCGCAAGGGCAAAGGGAGGCAAATGGACGTTGCCGAAATGGCATTGACGCCAGCATATCCGAATCGGAAGCGTGCACGGCCATCTTCAAGCACAATCGATGACGATATTTTCGAGCCGACAGGATTCGCTTCGGCGCGTCGAGGAGATAGATCGAGGGGCCGAGGAACCGACGAATCTGTGGGAGAGATACCAAGGACACGGATAAAGCTGCGAATATCTAGCGGGAGGAGGCAGACAGTCGAAGTTGAGAGCGAGGAGGACAAGGTGCCATATGGCGGGGTGATCACTGGCGTAGAAGCCGATACAAGCAAGACGACAATTACAGACGCTGACAAGGCAGCGTTTGAGAGGAGCAGGCGGGCGGCAGAATCTCGTTTGGGTGGACCACCTCCACCCGTGTCGGATCCGCAAATTTCCGCTCTAGGCTCTCCAGCTCCATCAGCGACAGCTTCTACTCCCATGACTTCCAAGAGTCTTGGACCTGCAAAGTCGACCCCAGCCCCATTTCGCCCCTTGCGCGACCGTTTACTCTCGACTCTTGGACCAGCGGATACACTATCGACCCCGGGCCCATCTTCGAACGCAACGACAACCCCGAGCCAGAAGATCAAGAAAATCCGGTTTGGTGTTTTCGACATCGACACATGGTTCTCTGCACCGTATCCAGAAGAGTATCAGCATGTTCCAGATGGACGTCTCTGGCTTTGCGAGTTCTGCTTGAAATACATGAAGAGTGGATTTGTTGCTGGTCGTCATGCCGTGAGTGTCTAGTACTTCTCGTTTCTTTGAAGGCTGATTGCGGTAGATGAAATGCAAAGCAAGACATCCCCCTGGTGACGAAATCTACCGAGATGGCAATGTATCCGTATTCGAGGTGGACGGTCGGAAAAATAAGGTCAGTCGCAGCCGTCGAGATAGGGTTTTCCCGAACTAACTGTGATTAGATCTATTGTCAGAACCTCTGTCTACTTGCCAAGATGTTTCTCGACCACAAGACGCTCTATTACGATGTCGAGCCTTTCCTTTTCTACGTCATGACCGAGTTTGATGATGTCGGCGCTCGATTCGTCGGATATTTCAGCAAAGAGAAGAGGAGTCCAGTCAATAATGTTAGCTGCATCATGACTTTGCCTGTACGACAGCGGAAAGGGTGGGGCCAGCTCCTCATTGACTTTAGTGAGTTTGGCCAGTAACCTGGTCGAACGATACTGATATACAAAAGGCTACCTTCTGAGTAAGAAAGAAGGGAGGGTTGGCAGCCCAGAAAAACCTCTTTCCGGTCTCGGCGAGGTGACGTACAAGCGTTACTGGACTTTAACGATCTTTGCCTATTTGCGCAATTCGACAGGGCATGTCACCATCGATGGTGAGTGTCTATCTGGGAACAGAAATGAGCTAACGGAAACAGGCATTTCTGCGGCGACTTCCATGACACACGAAGATATCTACTCTACTCTCAAATACGAAGGCATGATTGAGGCTCTCGAGTCCCCACCTCCTACCTTCAGCGGGACGCCGGCTTCAAAGAACCGAAAATCACGAGGGCGTGGGCGTGGACGACCTTCAACTGCGCGTCGCAAGGATGATACCGAGTCCACGCCAGACGACAAGGTCATGATTCCATCTCGGTACCAGATCACCTTTGATCGCGATTACGTCGAGGCTGTGTTGCGAAAGAACGAAAGCAAGGGGTATCTCAAGCTTACACCTGAGCGGTTGAAATATCACCCGTTCCTTGTTTCACGTGATCCACCCAAGCCGCCCGGCTTGCTTGCTCAAGCTACATTGATGACTGGCACCAACACTGTGACGCGAGACGAGGATACACCGAGCACAAGCAACAAAGAGATCGTTGCTACACCCCAACCGAATGGAGAAGCTCTGGATGACATTAATGGCGTGATAGATGTAGCAGGCCAGGTCGTCGCCGGGGAGGATCAGGCAACTCTAGATCTCGTTGCAGCTCTATCAGAATCGCCGATCCGAAGCTTACGCAAGCGGACCAATTCTGCAACGCCAACCACAGAGCGATCTACAAGACTACGATCTCAAATGCATCAAACGCCCCCAAAGGAGAATGGTTATGGAAGGAGGCGAAGCCTGAGGGGAGCCGTCGAGCCAGATACAAATGAAGACGATGATGAGATTGGCGACACGCCGAGATCCATCAGACATGGCGTCACACCTTCAAGCTTTAAAAAACTTATCCTGTATGAGGAGGATGTTGGAGGGGATGAGGACGCTGAGGGAGAAGAGTATTGGGATGAGGATGCGGATGGTAGTGAGGAGGAAGAATATGTGGAAGAGTAGTTGATACATGTGCATGTGCTCCTATGCTCACCCTGTCGATCAAATTGGTAACTAATATGCATCAGGCATGTTTTGTTGTCCTTGAGAAATCATTCCAACTGGGTGTGATGTTTTTTTATTTGGAAACCGCCGGTTAAAGTTTGGTTTACCATAACCGGAAACCGTAAAACCCATCGCCTCCATCACCTTCTTTCCATCGTCCATCCGATTTCTTCATCGCCATCATACACAATCACTCTTTAGATTCCACCATATATATTACAGCCACCTGTGTCTGTGAAAATGGCATTCCCACGGCCCAAACCCACTACGGTGAGTCTCAAGCCGCTCTCAACTACGAGCGATTGCTGATCTATCTTTCCAGGTGGAGACACTCGCAAAGGTATGTCAGCGTTCCCAGAACGGCTTATCGCTCTACAATCACGCTTGCAGCTTTGTGGATATCAGTCAGCTGATCAGCTAATAGGAGAGGACCAACGCACCCTTCAATGTGCGCAAACTCTCGATCGCAATGCACGGTTCCGAGAGAGCTTTGGTGCTCAAGGAGAAATTTATGGCTGAAGTGAGTCGTGCTTCTGTTCCCTTCGCCCACCATCTACCAACTAGAACATGTTGTATGCGTAGACAAGCGGACGATGTTGCTGATGGGCTTCATAGATCGCTCGTCATCCTGCCTTCAAGCTTGCAGATATCCATGATCTATCAAAGGATGAGCTCCGCGAGCGAACCATGGAGAAGGTAAATTTGCAAGCCTGCTTGTCTTATTATGCTGATGAGTAAACCAGTTTGCCTCAATGGTATACTTCGTCACTACCGAATCGCTTGAGACATTCCAATTACGTATGCAGGTGAGCTCTGTCTGCCTTGCCTAGTCCAGACGCTGTACTAACGTAAAAATAGTTGATCGGTATCGCCGATCCTTCGTTCTGGACTCGATTTGGAGTAGCCTATGGTCTCTTTCTGGGTGCCCTGCGTAGTGGAGCAACCCCTAATCAGCTCAGTAAGCCATCGACTGCCCTTGAATGCCAGATGGTCAGAACTGACGGTACCAGGTTACTGGATCGATAAAGGTGTACTGGGATTGAACGGCGTCATCGGCTGTTTTGCGATGACTGAGCTCGCTCACGGTTCCAAT
The DNA here is from genome assembly GCA_002105065.1 of Naematelia encephala. NCBI lineage: Eukaryota > Fungi > Basidiomycota > Tremellomycetes > Tremellales > Naemateliaceae > Naematelia > Naematelia encephala. Next base: position 256,090 of record MCFC01000011.1, read on the forward strand.
GTGGCTGGACTAGAAACAACAGCTACTTTCGACCCTTCCAGTGACGAGTTTGTCATTCACACACCTCATCTTGGAGCGACCAAATGGTGGATCGGAGGAGCGGCATCGACGGCAACGCACGCGGCGGTTTTTGCGCAGTTGATCGTTGGGGGAAAGAAGTGGGGTGTCAAGACGTTTGTCACCCAGCTGAGGGATACTAAGTGAGCCTAGACAGGGAAGGAGTAGTCAAAAATACTGACTGTCGAAAGGACATTCACCTTGATGCCGGGTGTCACGATTGGGGATATCGGGAAGAAGATGGGCAGGGATGGAATTGACAACGGTTATATCCAGGTCAGCTGGTCACCATAGCATCTAAGTGAAGGCTAACTTAAGGCAGTTCACCTATGTCCGAGTACCGCGAGCACATATGCTCATGAAACACACGCAAGTTTCTAGAGAGGGCGAAGTCACCGAGCCTCCCCTGGCTCAGCTTACTTACGGTGCCTTGCTTGGAGGCCGGACGAGTATGGTGGCGGACTCGAGTAACTCCGCTAAGAAGGTGCGACTGCCTTGATGTGACGTGCAACAGCTGATCAATTATCAGGCTTTGACAGTCGCTGTGCGGTATGCAGCTGTCCGCAGGCAATTTAGTAGCGGCAAGAATCAGGTTAGTCTAGGCAAATGGTTAAACCGCATAAACTGACTTTGCCGATAGCTTGAGACCCAGATTCTCGACTACCCCATTCATCAACGGCGGCTCATGGTGAGTCAAACAATTGGGTTGTAACGTCTTCTTACTGACGTTCTACAGCCTCTTGTTGCTCAATCGATCGCCATTGGGTTCACTGCTTTGAAACTGCAGACAATGTACGAGGATATGACGCAGGCCCTGGACACTCTTGAGCCCGGAGATGTGAGTGACAAGAATGAATCTCACTAACATATCCAGCCAAACTTGAACGAGACTTTGGACAAGCTCAAGGAGACCCACGCGACATCTGCTGGGCTCAAGGCTTTCTGTACTTGGGCTGCATTAGATACCATCGACAAATGCCGGCAATCCTGCGGCGGACATGGATATTCGGCGTACTCAAACTTTCCTCTAATGTATGCGGACTTCGCGGTGCAGGTGAGAAGACTTGGGTCAGAATTGGAGCCGTAGCTCATGATCCCTAGTGTACTTGGGAAGGCGATAACACCATTCTGTCCCTGCAAGCTGGTCGAGCTCTCATTGGAGCATGGGGTGGTGCGCAAAGTCTCATGATTTATGGTATAAAGCTGACCCTTCGCAGCTGCTGTCAAAGGTAAACGCCTCGCTCCAGGTGTCGCCTACCTCGGTATCCCAAACATTCTTACTGCAAAATCCGATTCCTCCCTTTCACTCGCCGACATTCAAAAAGCATGGTCATGTGTGGCTGCCAATGTCGTCAAGAAGGCGACCGAAGAGTATCTGGTACACCTCAAAGCAGGCAAAACGAAGGATGAGGCAATGGAGCGGTGTTCTCAATCGCGCTTCATCGCAGCCAAGCTGCACACTGTCGGATATATCTTTGCTATGTTCAGTGCGGCGGTCGAGGAGATGCCAAATAACCCGGAAACCGACGTGTTGAAGACTGTGTGCAGGTTGTATGGGCTGTGGCAGATTGAGGAGCTGCAGGGATACTTCCTGAAATGTGAGTCTTTACTTGCTCACAACTCCCGATCGAGATTGACATGAGGCATAGATGGCTACTTCTCGCCCGCGCAAATGGACAAGGTTCAAGATTCGGTGGACACCTTGTGTGCTGAAGTTCGGACAGTGGCTAGTACGTCGGGAATGGTGAACCCTGTGCTCTTGGCTTATACCCATAGTCCCGCTGGTCGACGCCTTTGCATTGAGCGATCATATTGTCAATTCGCCATTGGGCAGATTTGACGGATCCGTGTATGAATCGTACTTTGCCCAGGTAAGCCAGTGCGAAACACGAGCTGAATCAGCTAACCTTGTTTACCTACAGGTACAAGCTAGCAACCCTACACCGAAAGAACACCCATACTTCAATCGCCTCATCAAGCCATTACTTGAGCGTGAGAACACCACTTACGAGGATGCCGAGGGAGCTATGGGTCTGGACGATGAGTTGACGGAAATGGCCGAGGAACGCAAAGCCGCGGCGGAACACAAGGAAGGTCATGTACGTCGGGAGGATTAGGTGTGATTTGTTTGTTTTAGTTGTAGAATATAGATGCTTGAAGAGGCCAGATGCATACCCCATCACTTGTCCATGAGGTGTTGCACTTGTACTCTCAGCAGATTTGACATCGACGCAGCTTATCTTGCTGTAGGTCAATCCCTGATCCCGTTGTAAAACGAAGCACACAAGCTAAGCAAGCAAGCACAAGTAAAGTCGTCTGAACTGACCGAGATAATCTCGTGCGACCGGCACCGGTGGGAGGGAGGGATTGACGGGCCGGTAATTAAAAACCGGGCCGGAAGTGCCCACGGGGCAACATTATGCCCCGGAGGGACATCTTTCTGACGAGATTAGCCCAATCTATGATTGACATATAAGCATTGCCATCAAAATTACCTTGCTATCATCTCCTTGAATTTGTACATCTTCTAACAGCGTATTGAGAGCAGCTTCGACAACAATGCCTTCAGCAGAGAAATTGACTCCTGAGAGAGCGGAAGAGCTTATTCGGCTCATGACCGATGGTCTTGTCAATATCGTTGATGAGACAGGACAATTCTTATTGAAGCGTAAGTTTTGTTTTGCTCGTTTCGAATGTGGGAGGAATGGCTGATGTATTTGATCTGGTGTAGTCAAAGATGGGACGGTGATTGATACCAAGGGATGGAAGGGATGGGAATGGACCCATGGAATAGCTCTCACTGCTCTCTGTCATGTTAGTCTCTATGCCACTCCACCAGGCATTGGTCGACTTACCCCTCACATTTGTATTATGGACATGAGCTGATTGAGGATTAGCACTCTTCCATCTCGCCATCATCGGCATCAGCTCAACATTCACTGAAGACCGCTCTGGATTGGTTTGAGCTCCAATATAAGCTATCAGACGGTAAAGGTGCTCCGAAGAATATCAATACCATGTCCCCATTCTATTCGCTAGCTTGTTTCCTACAAGATGGCCGGACGAAAGATCCTAGGTGGAAGGATTGGTGTGATGAGTGGGCTGAATGGATCATGAAGGATCTACCTCGGACTGAAGAGAGAGGTTTTCAGCACAGTGAGTGTCTTCCGCCGTATTACATGCCATCTTGGCTGTGACTTGCATCAGCACTAGCCGAGAGCATGGTACAAAGAAGACCTAGGACGGGATTTGGAGCTGACAGAATAGTGACCTATGCCAACTTGCATGAAAATCAAATGTGGGACGACACACTCATGAGTAAGTTCATGCCCTTTCATCTCTTTGCTTTCATCTTGAACGCTGCTTCGTCTCTTTCCTTGTCCCTTGTCCCCTGACACTCATATCCTTAGTGTCTGTAATCCCTCTGGCAAAGATTGGAGTCCTCCTTGATCGACCAGAATACCTACAAGAAGCAGTCTACCAATTCCTGCTACACGTGCAGTATCTCGCCGATCCCGTCACAGGACTATGGTACCACGGTTGGCGTTTCACTCCGGACGGCAAACCCACTGAATTCTCTGTGACCCCAAACGGACCAAACTTTGGACACAACTATGCCCGTGCGTTATGGGCACGCGGTAATTGCTGGATCACAGTTTCGATTCCTATCCTCTTTGAAATCATGGGAGATCGCCTCGAGAGCGGAGTTCGCGAATTCTTGATCAGTGTATTCAAGCGACAGGTGGATGCTCTGGTCACACTCCAGGACGAGGAGACGGGCCTGTGGCATACCCTACTGGTCGATCCCACGAGTTATGTAGAAACAAGTGCAGCAGCGGGCTTTGCTGCTGGAATATACGCCGGTCTCAGAATGGTACGTACTGTACTTTCTCTCATGTCCTGCCTGATATTGCAATACGACTCGAGAGTAAAGCTGATGGAGTAAAGGGTTTGATAAAGGGAGATGCATATAGCAAATGTGCTGATCGCGCATTACAAGGCGTTCTCGATCATATCTCTCCAAATGGCCAAGTCGACCAAGTATCTTTCGGCACTGGAATGGGTAAAAACTTGCAGTTCTACAAGGATATTAGCATAACACCCATGCCGTACGGTCAAGCATTAGCGATGGCTGCGCTGGTCGAATGGGAGAGGCTGCAGGGAGTAGCCAAGGCTTAGTAGGCACAAGACTATTTCGCTGTGATGCATTCTATCCTTCCGATTTTATTTCAAACTCAAAGCGTGTATGACTGACCACTTGACTCGAGTCTTTTCACTACATTATTGACGCCACCTAGTACTTCTTCCGTCCTACTCTTCCCCAATCTACGGATCTTTCACATCTACTGCTCTTTCTCTCTACAAGGATATCCGAGTCATACAGAAACACGCATTGCGCTAAGATTGGGGGAGGGACGTTCACTCAAGCTGAGCGGGTACCTTCCGAGCAGGCGAGTTTGCCTCCCAAGCAGCCATCAAGCTGATCAGAGTGGGTTCGCTCCACTGCCTGCCTATGAAAGCCATTCCGAAAGGCTGACCGGACGGCAAATATCCAAGAGGCACATTAACGATCGGGTATCCGGCCACGGCAGCCAGGGAGGACGCATAGCCTTCTGTGGGAAGTACGAGGGCGTCTGCGCCGTACTTGTTGAGTGTGTAGTCAATCCCGCGCGTTCGACCAATATCGATATCGGTTGCGCGAGCCTTGACGTAGACGGTCGCGTTCTTGCCGGTTGTCTGGACAGCGCGTACCAGGATCTGCTGACAGCATTCGCCAGGGGCGAATTCGAGATCTGCATGGGCATCGTCGAAATTGATCAAGTCCGCTAGGGTGTGGATCGGAGCTGACTCGAGCCACGATAAATAAGTGGCGAGATCGACCTTTATATCCGTGTCAAGGACGGTGGTTTCGGCAGTAGATGTAGCTAGCTCAGATGCTGAAGGGACATTTGCAGGATCGACAATCTTTGCGCCTAACGATCGCATCATATCGATAGCCTTGTCCATGGCTTGATTGATCTCTGGTGGGTTGCCCGTGATAGTTTCGTTGAAGAAGAAGTCTCGAGGAACAGCCAGTGTCTTGTTTGCAAATGTGGCATATGGTGCCAGGGCGAACTGAGTGTAGTTGGACAATGTGTGGTTCTGGGCAGCGTAGGTGAATGAGTCGTCTGGGTCGAAACCGACCATATTTTCAAGAATGAGCGCAGCATCATATGTCGACTTGGTCATGGGTCCAACTGTGTCCTGAGTGGACGAGATGGGAATGACACCTGTCCTCGACGAAAGACCGACGCTCATTCGTATCGTATACAGCGCAGCTCGATTCGAGGGGCAGACCAGTGATCCATCTGTCTCTGAACCAAGCGCAGCAGCCGCAAACCCAGCAGACGTCCCGACTGCCGAACCAGAGGACGATCCACATGGATCTCCACCTGCTGCGAACCCTCCAACGACATAGGCAGATTGCGTCTGTCCACCACGGGCTGACCAGCCATTGGTGATATTGCCTTTATAGTTGGCGAGTTCAGACAGGTTGGCCTTTCCCAAAACGATGACGCCCTTTGATCTCAACTTGCCAGCCACAGGCGAGTCTCCAGGAGTCACAGAGCCGAGGAAACCGTAATTGCCAGCAGTGGTGTTCAGGCCAAGTGCCATATCTGTACCGACGTTATCTTTAAATAACATCGGGATACCATGTAACTCAGACAACACAGTCTGTTCATCCCTCTTCGTCAGCCTTCCTTCATCACAGTAGTAGCGGTTGGGTAAGGTTGTGCTCACGCCATTCGCTCGAAGATCGTCCATCTCCTGTGCAATCGCCATGATATTATCATACGGAGCGGTCTCTATGACTGCCCGTAATTCAAGTCCTTGATGATTATTCGCACCGATATTATCCTTAAATTTTCAGCCTTATCCGATGATTCGACACATACAAGGTAATGCTGAACCAACTGCACACTCGTTACAGTCCCATTACTAAGAAATCCTTGCAGGTCCTGTATCGTTGCCGAAAGCACGTCGATCTCGGGGGGAAAGTACCATCTTGACTGCAGTCGACCAACCGAGGCGCAGCGAGATAAGTTGAGAAATGGGATCAATAGGCAGGCGGCTCGACGTATGCTCGGTAGGTGCATGATGATTGAGCGGACCCAGATGGGAATGAAAGCAGAGAGCGCAAAGCCATTTTCACCTCCATAAGGGCAGCAGTCTAATATAACGTCCATCTTGGCAAGAAATCGTTATCTAGAAAATAATGTCCTACGCACTACATTATCCCGTGTGGTGTACATAGTCCTGGAGCTCGGCAAGGTTCTGGGGCAGCAAAGGAGACCTGATACAAGGAAGAAGGTTCAGCTGGCTCTCGGGAAACCACCAAATATACTACTACCCCTTAAAGAGCATTGGGGCCAAGAGTGGTGACAAAGACTCCGACGCTGATCCCATACGATCACACTTTGCGTAAATCTCGGCTTCGGACATTGCCGTCTCCGCTCGCTACTTTTCGAACGGCATGATCATCGATCATCGATCAGCATATGGGGGGAGCTAGGCCCGCGGTCGCTTCTGGCAGTCCATAAGTCAGACTCATATAGAGATCTACCAATGCATGATTTTTCTATGATATGTACTACGACCGGCTTACTGAGCCGCTGCCAGTTTTGCCTCGTGCACATTTTTCGCCATCTAAACTGAATCAGTTACCGCCTTGTGGCCAGATCAAAATGAAAGAAGTCCGGAACAACCATAAGACTCACCTCAAACAGCTCTTTCTCCTCTCCACTTTGTCTACAAAGATCTCTAAATGTCCCCTCCTCGTTCTGCATGAGCTCCCAAGGTGTTCCGAATTCAAGGACCTTTCCGTGATCGAGTACCAAGATTCTAAATCAACCAGTCAGTTCCCCAACTCACAACAGCTCAGCTGAAACACTTACTTGTCGAGTCCCGCAACAGTCATCAGTCGATGCGCGATCACCAACATCTGAGTATCTGCCAGTCCGGTCCGCAAAACATTCTGAATGGTCATGTCGGTAGCGTGATCGAGATTGGCAGTCGATTCGTCCATGATCAAAAAGTTGGAATTACGGAGCTTTAGAAGACCACGAGCGAGCGCCAGCAGTTGTCTCTGACCTTGACCTATTGGGCACATTGGCCTTAGCAGTCTGTAGCAAGTTGTATGAGAGGAGAGTGAGTCCTCACTGAAGTTCTTGCCGCCAACGGCGACCTTCTCATCCAAACTCCTAATCACGACCCTCTCCTCCACCTCTTCCTCACCAGCTTCGTCTCCTTGCTCTGCCCCAGGTTTCAAGGCCTCAGCCTGCAGATTCTTCAACGACTGTACTCTTAAGTCCTTGTCCTTTTTCTGTGCAGGTAGATCCTTGGCTGAAGCTGATCGGCTGACAGCCCGTGACGTGCCAGGCGTACGGCCAGCAAGACCACACTGTCGTAATGCCTCCCATACTTCCATATCTTCGTGCTGATCAAAAGGATCGAGATTATCTCGGATTGTCCCGGAGAATAGCTGAGCCTCTGCGGATTGTCAGCCAAAAGGCAGGAAGGAACAGGCGAAAGCATCAAGAGCTCTGACCTTGTGGCAGTATTGTTAGGCGAGACCGAAGTGTGGCCAGGCTCAGCTTCGAAATATCCAAACCATCGATAATGATTGACCCAGATTCCTGGTGCAAGAACCGGAAGAACGACAATGCCAAGGCTATAATGATCAGCAATCGATCTGCATGTGTATTCTTATACTTACTACTCTTGCCACTTCCTGTTCGGCCGCAGATTCCAATCTTTTCCTTAGGTTTTATCGTGAATGATACACCGCGAAGTACAGGCGTCAGCTGGAACGGTTTAGTTGTGAACATCGTGACTCATAGCTTTACATACCTGAGGTGCATATCGGCAAGTGAGGTCTTCCACGACAACGGATCCATCTTGTGAAGGCCAATATGCCGGAGGCTCCGCTCCCTTGGCGTGGTCTTCTTCCTCGACCTCGAGCTCCAGATCTGTCGAGTGAGCTTTTTTCACGACCTGTGTGGGAAGACTTACACTCGGCGACTCGCTCAACGCTATTCATAGCCATCTGACTAGCCGCGTAGAGCCGGACGACCCAAAGCACGTATTCGGTGAACGAGACTGTCTTGTCAGCTGCCCAGTCACGGTACTTCAATCCAAGACAAGCTTACGGGCATAAGTGATTGACAATCCGACAGCGCCAGCGTCCATTTTTGGATTTCGTAAAGCCAGCAAGCACGCGAAAATGGTGACTAGCGATCCGACAAAATTGGAGAAGTTGTTGAGCACTCGATTAGCCTGCCAGAGGTACCAGAAACATCGCCTGTGTCACATCAGCAACTGTCCTGGAGGAAACAGAATATAGCTACTGACGTGTTTTGGTCAAGTTCTTGGAAGAGCTTGCGCATGAAGCGGGCGCTGTCTCCGTATGATCGAATTGTAGACATACCAACAAGGGCTTCGCTAAAGCTGACAAAGAAGGGAGATCGCGTAACGGACTATGGTTCTCATTAGCTCCGCAGACCGTAAGTATAAGGACAGCTACATCAAATCGTTTGATCTCTCGACTGGTAGTGACGTAAATTGTTCCGACGGCCCAATATAAGACGGCAATGAGAATGAGTGCTACCAAGAACACTGGGCCAGTCCGTAAGCCTGGAATATCTTTCACACATGACTGAAGACTCACAGGGTGTCGAGAAAATGATAACAGCAAGCACAGCGGCCACGTTCATGATGCACTGAGCGAAGAAGAGCATTACTGAGGAAATCAGCGAATGAAAAATTCTCCCTTGTGCACAACTCACTCTCGGCTGCCTCGAGATCGATAGACGAGACATCCTTGCTGAGACGGTTCATAATCCGCCCTCTGAGATATATCAGCACAGATCTCCCAGAGACTTGGAGAAACACACGAAGGAGTAGAGTCGAAGAATCTGCGTCAACATGTTAGCCTCCGATATCCAAGCACTGGATGTGTACTCACCGCATCTTTGCTCCAAGCACTCTCTTCAAGAGCTTCTTGTACAATCTCTTACTTGCCGTAATGCCGCCATAGTAATTAAGTCCGATACGCATGGCGACCGTAGCAACAAAGGCCAGCCCAATAGCACAGTACACACCGAGATAGAACTGAGTTGATCGGTCACTCTCGAACAGGTACGCATGAATACGTTGTCGACGGTCAACGGCGTTCGCCCAGTCTTTGATCCAAGCAGTGGTAGCAACCTGCAAGCCTTGCGATGCAAAAAATGCGGTAATGAGCAGAACCCAATAAGGGAATCTACCCATCGCCGAGTAGTACAGCACATATGTACCCCAGCCCACTGACCCTTGAGCTTGTAATTCACTGGATACAAGTTTCTTGTCGGCCTTCGCAGCTTTGTCTGCCTCGACTTGTTTCTGCATCTCTAGAGCATCGGCCTCAATACCGTCCAGATTTTCTTCGATGATGTCATGCGTCGAATCCGGAGTGAGGGTCGATGAGCTTGGCGACGTGCTCTCTTCATCGTCGGGCAGATCGAGAACGGAGGCGAGCTCAGAGGGCGGGCCAGCGGCCGTTACCCGTCCACCGTCTAGGCTGACTATGTAGGCAGCAGAAGGGGCGACTAACGGGATCGCATGTGATACTAAGATGCAGGTTCGACCCCGCATCAAAGTTCCCTTGAGGCAGTGCACGTGTAGGTGTCGGGCAGTTTGCGCGTCAACGGCAGACAAGACATCGTCGAGGATGACAGTCTTTGCTGGTGAGTACAATGCACGGGCGAGGGCAATTCTGGCCTTCTGTCCCCCCGAGCATGTCGTTCCCTTCTCGCCTACTTCCGTCTCATCTTCCAACTCGAAAATCTCGAAGTCCTTACGAAGGGCGCAAGCGTCCACAACCGCATTGTATCGCTTTGCATCCCAAGCACAACCAAAGACGATGTTGTCGCGAATCGACGCGCCGATCAGCCAAGGCGTTTGGGCACAAAATGCTACCGTGTCCGACAGACCAGTGGCAGGGTCAATTGGGCATATATCGCGGTTGGCATGATCGTCTGGCATGAAGACTTTACCCTTGAGGAGCATCGTCTCGCCAAGAAGCGCAAGGATCAAGGTGGTCTTGCCGGAACCGACTGGGCCAGTGATGACACTGAGCTGCCCAACAGGGAAGGACAAGTCAAGCTCGCCCAACTGGAATGGCTCGAACTCGGCCTCGTTAATGTCCTCACTCGTCAGATAGCTGACTACTGCGCCTGAAAAGCCAACCGATGGATCGTCGGGCCCAGGGGTAGAAAGCTGCGAGTATTTGAGCGTGTCAGGCTCGTCGAGATAGTCTTGAATCCGGTTACACGAAACGTATGACTGCAATACACGCGTAATTGTATCTTGGAGAAGCCCCATAGGGTCTCGGAGCATGTTGAAAAGGATCAGAGAGGAAAATGCTCGATCAGCAGTAAGAGGTTTCTTGAGAACCAATGCGTGGACAGCAAATGCTGATACGGTGACCAGGATCGGTGTCGCCCAAATGATCGAGTTATAGCATAAGTTGACGACATATCGACGCCACAGCCATTTGAGCTCGTTCCTTCGGGATACCATCATTCGATCGAAAAACTTCGTCTCCCATGCGTTGAACTTGATCAATTTGATGTGGGCAATGACTTCGGTAACAGCTTCGAGGCGCACGTCAACCGCACCCATGAAGCGCCGCTGAACGATGGTAAAAACGCTGGAAATGAGGGTATGCACCGGGAGGAGAATGACCAAAACAGCGATACCAGCAAAGGCCGCAACTCCGAGTGTATTATACAATAGGATGGAATTGATGACAATCGCAAACGGACATGACCAAATGTAGAAAGCGTATGCGCAGATCTCGGAGATCTGGAAAGAATCGACTGCAACAAGATTATTGATCTTGCCATCGGTAGCTCCAGCTTCTTGAGCGGGCGCACCCGTCTTCTCGTTCTTGGGTGTCGCTTTCTTGACTGATCCAGCAAGATCTTGACGTCGAAGTGCCTTAGTGAAGACCTCGGCAATGATGATAGCTCGGAGTCGGATGCAAAGTCGCCTGCCTAGGTAGAGGGCTTGACCCATAGCTGTCACACCGACTGTTTGACCGATCACCATCATTGCCACGTACATGAATGCCACATGGCCAGGTCGGGGGTTGGTGTCGCGCTCGCTCACGTACTGCAATAACAGACGCAAGCCAGTAGGTGGCAAGTATTGCAGGCATACGAAGAGTGTGGCCCACGCCTTCCTTTGTCAGCTGTCTTCATCTGCACATCAAATAGGCGACATACCGCTTGCAGGAACAGATCCCCAGCAAAGAAACTAAGCAAATCCCAAGGAAGCCTTCGCTTCCTCTGTTCGTTTTTGTGCTTCTTTGCATATTGCGCATCCCGACGCGCTTGGTAGGCACGAAAAGCACCCAGACTGCTTGCGGCGCTGTCATCTTCACGAAGAGCAGGGATGTCCTCGAGCTTGATGGGGGTGAAATAGTGCTTGAACAAGAATGGAAGCATGAAAGTATAGGTCGCTCTGGAAAAAACAGCTACGATCTTCAGCCATTGTCAAGGAGACTCAGCGACAAAGTCGAGACTGACAGGTTGGCTCTTCTGGGTGAGATGGCAATTTCGATCCGTAACTTCCAGAGCTACCGCCACCTCTCGAGTTGATACCCGCCAAAAGATCAGTCATGTCCTCAGCATATGGCACACTGATGAGCAATGCCCAGAAAACCAGCTCGACAATGGGCGGTGCTAATCCGACCCCAGGCCGACCGGGGGCGACAATGAGACTACGGAATTCGATAAGGGCCGGGATGAGATGGAGAGTGAGGATGGTGCAGAGTGGAACCGCCGGGAGTAGGGTGATGAGCACAAAGAATATCTAGCAATGGGTAAGCTTCATGAAAAGCATAATGTCTTCAGTGACAAACCGGGAAGGCGATCCCCCACCATCCACCTTGAACTATACATCGAGCCAGCTCAACGCCGAACCAAACAAGACCTCCACCAAGTGCAAGCCATCCTCTCAACCTATTCCAGAACGCTATCTTCGCAGGGATAGACTTGTAATCCTCAATGAGTTCCACAGCTTCATCAGGTGGTACAGCCTTTTCATCCGTCGTTACGTCTACTTTTGGCGGCAAAAGATTCGCTGCAATCGCACCAAGGATTACATCTGCCTCGAGCTGAGCGAGATTGGATTTGGCGGTTGGGGATATCAAGGTAGATGAAGACAGCGAAGGAGGGGGAGTACGAGAGGCGAAGAAGAGGACTATGTAGTATAAAACGAGTGTGATAGCTGAGACGCCCATGACCACGAATGGCCATCTTGCCAGATATCTGAGATTCGTCAGAAATAATTCATCAATCAAAAACCAAACCCACTCTTGGCGGAAACAGGGTGTGAAATCAGTGCCATCCCAAAAGACATTGCATTCGCCCACAGGTGTGAATGGCCAGGATTGCATGTGTACCATGGCAAGCGTTCGCTCCTCAGCCAGGCTGTTGACGCCCAGCCCAGGAGTAGGTATGCGTGGAGTCTGGTGAGCCCGAGCAAGCCAGAAGTTAACTGATCGCAGAAACGCCTTCTATATAACCGACCGAAGGGTCGTTATCGGGTCGGATTGGCTGGGAGCTCTCGTTAGAAATGCTTCTCAGGCCTGCTGAAGAATCAAGCAAGTGAAGCCATATACCAGAAGCCTCAACAGCGTATCAATGACTAGTAATAGAAGGGATAGAGCTGAGGGGTATAGTTTGCTAAACTGACAACAACTCATGGGCGACCTATCGACCACCCCATTTATGCGGTCCCCGCATGTACAACGGTCTTGGCCGGGACTTGGTCATGCACACGTTTTCTTTATCACTTCGGATAAGCTTGGTCAACCTGGTCAATGCCATAACTGAGGATCTCAACATAGCTCCCAAGAGCTTCTGCATGCACTTCCAAGCTGTAACTATGTGGAAGCCTTATCTTCAGCCCCAGAGCTCTGCAAATTCCAGTCTTCCCTTTGACTTCGAATTCTCCTCCTCCCGACCACAACATATCCCTTAATTCCCTCTCTGCATGTTGACTGATACGGCACTCAAGTAAGCTTGAGCCCCGATTTTGGTATGGCTCTTCTCGAGGCTTTGTAAAGGTCTCCATTTGGTCGCGTGACATGGCGTCAGAACGCCTCTTGTTGCGAAATACGGCATGCACAAAATGATGCGGGTAAATGGTCATAACACCGAAAAGTAAGACGACCCATTACGACGATTGACTCAAACAAACGAGCAGTGCAAGGGTGGATGAAACGTAGACATACGATTCCGTTCGCTCTGCACATACTTCTATCAAGTTATAAAGGGAGCCTATCATCACTACCTAAAGGACACCTTCCGCCTCGTCAAAGTTAACCACAAGTGACAAATAGAATCTAGCCATCTCTACCACATCGTCCGCATTCTAGCAATATTAGCTCAAACGCTCTACCTTGAAAGGAACTTTGCAATACTTACAGTGTGCTCATTAACGGTGTGAGCGCCGAATGTACCGGCCATTGGCTGATATCGGTATCGATAAATGTTGTCGGTGAAAGCCCAGTAGTATCTCGTATCGGTGTTCTATTTGTTAGCATGATCGTGAGGAGGGTCCTCACCCCAGTGGACATGAATGGTGCCATGACGAGATCTTTGCCGGCCTCGAGGTCAAGCAGCTTGCCGTCAGGACTGATTTCACGACGAGATGCCCAAACACCTCGAGAGGTTCCAGCCAGGACATCCCACACAGGATCGGATACGTCGAAGGGTGATATGGGTGCGGGATCGCCGTACCTTCCTCCATCTGAGAGACTAATTCGGCCTTTACCACCGGTAACAGCATCTTTGCCATCAGGACCAGTCAGAGTGAGGTTGTATGTCTTTGCGAGGGGTGTCAACGTTTCGACGAGCTTCGCTTCGACCTCAGCTCCGTTTGACTCGACGTTGATACGGTGGTTAATCTTGGCCGAAACGACCTCAGGCTGGGTCGTGAGCATTCGAAACAACATGTTGTACTCACCAATGCGTTAACCTTGACACCACCACGAACAATGTCCGTAGCTTGCGTTGTACTCATTAAAGCCTGAATGACGTTTCCTTGTCCAGGTCCAGCCTTGACGCCGGTAAAGCCGACCTTGATAAACTCGCTAGGTAGATCCTTGAGCGCTCGCGCATTGCCGTCTTCAGCTTTAAAGACCTCTTGCCTGAGGTATTCGGAGAGTCCTTGCGCATGACTCGCGGCGCAGGTGAGGAAGCCGTAAATTGGTGAAAAGGTGGGCAGGGTGGGAGCGTATGGGTGCTTCTCAACTTCTGCAATGGCCAGAGCCAATAGCCCGATACCGGTGTGTTCAGGGGGAACTGAGCTGTGACCTCCAAGGGTCTCGACGGTGATCTCGATGTTGGCACTTCCTTTCTCGGTGACACCAGGTGTACCGAAAGCTTGTCCATACGACTCAACAAGACCACTTCCTTCGTCGACGAGTCTGACGTTTAGCGATGCTCAAGTACAATCTTCACTCACAGAGCAATCGAGTTATCCCCGTACTTCTCTTTGAGGTATTTGCTGATCAGGATGGCGCCATATGGCCCACCACTCTCTTCGTCAGAGCCGAACCCGGCAATGACGGTGCGTTTTGGAGTATAGCCTGAAGCAAGGAGATGCTCGAGGGCAGAAAGGACGGCAATGAGACTGCTCTTGGTGTCCGAAGACCCTCGACCCCAGACATAAGTTCCGTCGTAATGTCCGGAGAATGGGGGTTGTTCCCATTGGTCAAGCGAAGCTTCGAGCACAGGGACGGTGTCTTACGTGAGCTTCATTCGGACAAGGATGACCCACCTTGGTGTGCGGTGAAAAGAAGAGGTTTGAGCGACGAGTCAGTACCTGCCCACTCGTAGATCAATGCCAGACCAGGTCCGGGTTTGGTCACTTTGAGTTTCGTGTGCACCAGCGGGAAGTGCTCCTCAAGGACTATCCAAGTCAGAGTAGTTCTCTGATTTGTACCTCACAATCATGGAGCTTGGCAAAGTTGTCCCATCTGGGATCTTCGCCATAAAGACCCATATCATCGAAAGTCTCGGTACGAATTTGAACCTGACATCAGTCATGATCAAATTCGGCAACTTACCACTCCGGAAAGCTTGTCAATGATTGCACGACGGTCACTCCAGATCGTCGAGGTGTTGAAGGTCTCCGGAAGACGCGGTACGGATTGTTTACATAGTTCACCGCGGTGTCCTCTGCTCGTTACGGACAAGCTCCCCTGTAAGAGGATTTCGGACGCCGTAGGGTAGAGAACGAAGAGGGTACCGGCCAACGCTGCCGCTCCAAACAGCCACTTGGGCCATTTGGATTGCGATTTGGATGGTCTATCAACTGACGTGGGTAAGTAGATCGCTCCCTTTGTCATCTTGTCTGAGTGACAGTTGTCCAAAAGACGATTCACGGGGGTCCGTTAATACAACCTCCTCGAGCACAGTACTCGGTACGTGAGAGTGCACTGACCAACCGCCGCGAACGACGGCCATTTCCGAATAAAGCTTATTTTATCGGGTGTTTCCGATATCTATCGTGGCGTGACTTTAAGTAATGACTCCCTGTTCCTACTTTTAGAGTAACCATGGATTGACTACAGATCTCGCAATGTGGGCAAGTGGGAACTCGAGCAAGGTGTTATCGAGTCTTATCGACGCTTTTGTCGGAGCACCCCCACTTTCTCCATTACGACCTTGAGCCTGCAAATGGGTTTCTCATAGATTTACAATACCAAATCTGTTATCCAACATTTGCACGGAGCATGGTGTCACATTGCATGATAAGAATGCGTTGACTCGGAGGTTTATTCCGGTGCTTTAAGGAGTCAAGCGAGAGGCCAATAATACTCCGTCGGACTTCCTTGACATGCACATGCCCTGTTATATATACATGGTCCCTCGAATCTCACTCAGTCCTGACATTGTGCAGATGGCGTTATCAAAGTCTGAACGCCGCTCATCTCTGTGCAATCTTGGCAGGCACTCCTCAACCCCCCAACATATGTCGCTAGGATTCCCTTCCCCACTCTCGGTGGCGCCCGTCCCGAACGATGTAATTTCAACGACAGCCACGATTTTAGCGTGCTTGCTATACCACTATGGCGAATTGAAACCAATTGCGAGGACTCCTGGCGGTTTCCTGACGCAGAGACTGCCCGAGGCATAAGCTTTCGGCCTGCAGCGCTAACGCCATCATGGCAAACACGCAGCAAAAGAACGCCTATCTCCAAATTGTAGACTTCACCCTGACTTGACGGCATAACGCACGATCTGCTCGGGTTACTTTCCGTCTGGTAAGAGATATGGAGTGCAAGATGGATACCTCATAATCAGACCCTTTGTTGCACAGACTCCTGCTCTCTCCAAAGTGTCAATCATGGCATTCCAAGCGCAGACGGATCTCACCATTGCGCCTGTCCTGTCTAGGGACGGGACTGGCGGAATAGTCAATCTAGACGAGAAGGAGCTCAGCTACGACGAGGACGAGAAGAATGCCACCTACAGTGTCGAACAGCTTGGCGACGTTGATGGGAAGCTCGGCGTCGAAGACGAAGAATATGATTGGGAATCGGAAGAATTCCGTGATATTCCTGAACTTGTTCGCGAGGTGGTCAGCTTCGAAGATGATCCCACTCAACCAGTCATTACCTTTCGAGCGGTTCTGTTGTCTACCATCTTTTGCGTTATCGGCAGTGTCGTATCTCAGCTAAGCTAGTAAGTACTAGGCCCATTACTCTGCTCCGCTTTGTCTGACACAGATATCATAGCTTCAGAACGACGTATGCGCCTTTCCCCGTCTTCTTCGTCATTCTCGCCTCTGCGCCACTCGGACGCTTGATGGCGAAGACTCTACCCAACTACAAAGTACCTCTTGGAAGGTTCTCTTTCTCCCTCAACCCAGGGCCTTTCACGGTCAAAGAGCACGTCATTATCGGTATTGCCGCCAACGCGGGTAGTCAAGGACAATGGGCCAGTGAGTAACAGGCATTCTGCAACCTTTGGTTCAATATTGTGCTGATAGCGCAAAGCGTATTTACCGACCAATGCCGCGTTGTACTACGACATCACGATGAATCCGGCCATCGCCCTTTTCTTTGGCTGGGTACGTGTGCACTCCTATTAGCTGGGTTTTCGCCACTGATCGCCATTCTAGGGTGTCTCACTTTTGGGCTTTGCTTTTGCAGCGATGGGTGAATCCATTTGATGATTGTAAGACGAATTGCTCATCGAGACAGTGCGACCCATCTTGATCGATGACCCGGCCTTCATTTTCCCGCTGTCCCTTCAGCAAGTCACAGTATACCGAAGTATGCAGGGTACCAACGAGCTTCATCAGGATCGCGCGAAGCAGCAAATGAAGGTAAGCTCCTGAAAGCCATGCGGTGCTGAGTCTTCTAGGTCTTCTGGCTCGTGTTGCTTGGAATTTTCATCTGGCAGTTCTTCCCAGAATGGATCTTCCCCTTCACGGCATCCTTGGCTCCTCTGTGTTGGTTTGCGAGTCGGAACCACAAAGTCAATTTCTTGGGCGCCGGTCGAGGAGGAATTGGTCTCTTGAACATCACTCTCGACTGGTCAAACATCACTTCGACAGTTATCACCTACCCTTACAGCGTGCAAGTCATCGTCTTTACTGGTTTCGTCATCACAGTAAGCTTTATGGCGTATCCTTTTCGACCCGTACTAAACATTCTCAGACTTGGATCTTGATCCCCGTTGCATACTTTGGCAATCTCTGGGGCTCACCCACCTACAATATCATGTCCAATGGAGTATTCTTGAAAAACGGATCGGCGTATCCATTCAACAGTCTCTGTATGTGACGATATGAGCTTTCAACCCGCTTCTGGTCACTGACATGAGAGTAGTGTACACCGATGCTTCAGGTCAGCAAGTATTTAACGAGACAAAGGTGAATATTGGTCAACCTTGAGCGTGACCAAAGCTGACAGAGGTCAGTATGAAGAGATCGGACTAGCATACTCTGGTGCTCAGTACCTCTGGGAAATCTTCATGGTATGTCTGAACACCTTGCGGTATTGTGCATCGACTCATTTTCCACACTAGTGGTACGCGTCGTATATCTCTTCCTTCGTGTGGTGCGGCCTATTCCTCGGCCCAACGATTTGGCGAATCTGGAAGGCCCGTCGGGCACACCAGGCTGCTCACAATGACCGTCTAACGTGCGTACCATCATCGTGTTTCATTCTCCCACTCTGGGCTGATAGGCTACAGTAAGCTGGTTCGACAATACCCTGGCTTGACATGGTGGTGCGTACTTGGATCCAAACTTCCATTTGATGTCACTGATCATCCATAGGGAATGGACATTGTTGTGCGGTTTGCCTTTCATTATCCTTTTGGTGCTATCTGCCACCAACAAGCTTTGGATGCCCCTGTGGACCTACTTTGTGGCTCTCGGATTCGGCGCAGCCGCCATGCTGCCGATGAGTCTCGTGTACGCCATGTCTGGCTACGGAATCAAGGTCGGGTTTTTCAACGAGCTAGTCTACGGTTGTAAGTTCTGGTAGTCCTAGCCTATATTTGCTGTCGTCTGACTTTGATTTCAGATATGATCGACGCCAAGGGTTCTTCCAGGCATCCTCTAGGGCAACTCGCATACCGAATCATCTCTGGTAACGTGTGGTATGACGCTCGTACTGTATTGGAGGACCAAAAGGTAAGCCATATACGGAGACGACGTGTGGCTGACAAGGAAGATTGGCCATTACTTCCATCTTCCACCGAGAGATGTCATCGGAATGCAGATCTTCGCCAACATGATCGCTCTTCCTGTCAATTACGGAGTCATGCGAGCCGTTATCTCATCCAAGTTCGATTACGTTAGCGGAAAAGTAGCGGATCCTGCTGGGCAATGGACAGGACAAGATTTCAAAAGTTACAATACTGCTGGTATGCCCTGTCTACAATATACCCGCATATCCTTGCTCACACTCATCAGGTGTACAATACGCTCTCGTCGGCCCAAAGAGATTGTTCGCCTCTACTGTTTTCAAACCCGTTACCTACGGATTCGTGTGAGTCTTGGCAAATGCTGTGATACTTGCCCACGCTGAGATAGACATCAACAGAGCTGGAGCTGTGGCGCCTTTGGGAATCTGGTTGTTGCACAAGCGTTTCCCTAGACTCAGATTCGACCTATGGTTCGTGCTGTTGACATCCACCGCTAACTCTGTAGGAACACGACCATCTTCTTTGCTAGTGCAGCCACTTTCTACGGTAACTTGAGTACCGGACCTTTCACATCAATCTTGATTGGAACTTTTACCAACTTCTATCTCTACCGATACCGCCATGCATTCTGGAACAAGTGAGTCCCACTTCTTCCTAGGAGGTATTGGCAGCGATGCTGACGAGATCTTAGGTACGCTTATATCGTGAGTTGACCCTAAGTGTTTGACAAGACTTTAATCTGACCTTCCACCTAACTAGTGCGGTGCTGCCCGTGAGTACATACGCATAGATCCTTAGCATCGCTAACCTCGTAACAGTTGACACGGGTTTTAACGCCAATCTGTTGTTCATTTTCCTCTTCCTCGGTACTACTGGTAAGTCGTTTCCCTTTGGCTCTGCAATTCCTGACAAGGACTACAGGGGCGGTCATGGTAAACTGGTGGGGTAACAACGCCGATTCCATTGAGCGGTGCTTTGCATTGAAAAAGTAATTGTCCCGATCCAGGTCGAGGAGGTGTACAAGGGAGGCCTTGTTGTCGGAGGAAGAGTCTGTGTTCAGTACGACAAAGCACTTTTTTCGATAAAGAGTTCGTGTAAGCCCATTATATTTCTATTCGTTATTTTTAGTTAGACTCGCTTGGCTTTCTTTGGATGGGATTTAGACTTTCGTTACAACAGCTGCACAATCCCATGCACGAAGCAACAAACATGACGCCATCGGAATTCACAGGCACGATTCCAGCGACAACGCCGATCCCGGGAATCATTTCGATGTTACGGTTCAAACATTGTCGCTTAAAGTGGAAAACCCGCTCGTGGCTTCCATTGTCACCTGCCCACTTTGGGGTCACATCTTAACTACTTACTATGTCTTGCTTATGGCAGCCCGATGACGCCTCGGTGCGTGTCGTACACAAGCTCACTTGGCACATGAATAGAGTCTGACAGTCATCGATCCCCGTGTACGAGTATATATATGTAGAACATCTGATGAACGGGTGTTGTCGAAATGAACCAAAACAGCTATGCTTACAAGACTCGAATGGCGATACCCCGATCCACTGATGATCACTGCATTCTCTCTCTTGATAGTAGTGTACATCTGCCTCGGCCTCTTGAAGGATCGACGCAAGCAAGCGGCAACACGTCGATCGAGGAGGGTCTCTGAGGAGAGCGCAAAGCGGCCAGACTTGAACATCGGACAGCCAGCAGATGTTTCAAGGGAGGAAGCCCGGGCAAGATGTACTCAGGCCCTCGAAGCGGATTCGCTGCGGGACTATCTGGCGGTCTTCGCAGCTGTCGAAGAGCCGGAGGTGACCCGGGCGGAGAGGCAGCAGATTCGCTCTGACAAGATACTCTACCATGAGCTGCAAAACATCGAAGATCACCTAGGTGAGTTCGTCCTCGCAGTATGTTCAACTGAAGCTGACGTCACCCAGGCGCGATAGATCGATCACGATCTCGGCTCATGCAACTCATAGATCAGACCATGCATGAAGCACTTCGATCGCCCACTGAATCCATTCTATCCATACCTTCGTACTCCCCGACAGCGCTTAAAGAGCACTTTGATCGGGCACATTCAGACAATGCACATAAATACGAAGCATACCTTTCACGGAGAAAGCAAGGCGGCCCTAGAGAGCTGTTCCCCACTAGAGAGCATGCAGTAAGGTGGCTTCAATTGGCGGCGGTCGTCAAGTACGTGGACGGCGGTTGGGTGGCCAATGTTTTGGGCATCGACACCCAATCATCCACAAGACTAGGTAATTCTGACGGTAGCGCCGAATGGAGAGCTGGAAAACTCGCGTGGCAGGTGATCAGTGAAGAATTCGGTGATGGCGACTTGGCCAAGAATCACGTTTTCGTTTACAATGAGCTGCTCAAGAAGCTCAGCCCAACAGACCACGCACCCACAGGAGATCAGATTGGGTTCGATGGCTTGGCTGACGATGGCGGTGCACCCAGATGTTGGACCGCAGCTATCGCCCAATCCTGTATTGGCTTACTGGCTTCAACGGGCGAATTCTTCCCAGAGGCCATTGGGTTCAATATGGCCTACGAGACACTTCCATATCACCTCCTGGTAACGTCAAGAGAGCTCCGAGAACTCAAGATCGACGATTATTATTTCGCTCTCCATATCACTATCGACAATCCAGATTCTGGGCACGCTGCCATTGCGCGTGCGGCAGTCGATCGATACCTAGCGGAGGTGAGGCAGAGAGAAGGGCAGGAAGCGATGGAACGGATGTGGCGTCGTGTACAAGCCGGAGTGGTATTGGCAGATGGACTCCAAACGACACCTTGGGCACCGATCACTTTCACTCTAGACGCTCCATCACACCGATGGATGCCTTTGGCGGCACCTGCACCCACGGCTCATAAAGTGGCGGCTACCGACTCAGAGACCCGTTTAGTCACACTCCTGGGTCGCAAAGCTTCGGCTGCTGAAAAGATGCACTGTCCCTCCCGCCTTTTGATCAAAGGTCGCCTGATTGAGTACTGGCTCGAGCCGTCTCTCTACACCCTCGACAAAGGTCTCACATTTGTCAGAGCCTTAGCCGAGAAGAAGCCATGGGTTGTTCCTGGAGATACCAGCCGTAGTCAGCTTGTGAGGGAAATGGAATGGGGAGGGCGCATGTTTGGTGCGTTCTCACAGGATGAAGTCAGGATTGTCAGGCGGTGGATTCGCTCGTTAGGCGACGATCAGACGTCCCACTCGGCAGGTACTTACCAGCACTTCATCGGAGGATCAGAGCACGGACAGCATCCCCCGAATTCATTGCTCGCCTTTGCTGAAATCGGCATAATGGACAGGTTCCCTGTTCCACAGAACTTGCTCTTCGCCTCCTCGACGATCTTGGGGTCCTTGTCGCAGTGCTCTTCTGATCGAACAAGCCACGATATTAGCCAAATTATTCCGATCTGGTTCACCCTTGCGGCACTGCTTGAAGGGTTTCCCCTATCTCCAGCAAGATTCGCATCCCCACTTGGGATGACGGTTCTTCGCATCCTCCGCGGGCAACTTGGGTTCCCAGCCCTTCACGAGACCGAGGATATATGTGCTGGGATGGACGATGTGTTTGCAGAAACAACAGATCCTCATTACACTACCGCTCTTGGGTTGCACGAGATTGGACACAATATATGTCGTCGACAAGGCTTGCAACCTATATCGACATACTCTGAGCTCGTCCAATGGATCGAATCGACTGACTCACCAGCTGCAACCATGTGCAATGACTTGCTCGCTCTTCGAGCTAGGCCCTATGCCAATCAATCTTTCCTTCTAGGTGCCACTTGGGGTGCAGTCGTACAAGTTTATCGCTGTCCCGAACTGTCTCAATACCTGATGCCGAATGAGCAGTCTGCCTTGAACCGGATTTCAGCGGATATCCAATCAGCTCTGGAGGATTTCTTGGTAGCAGAGTGTGATTCAATCAAGGGTTCGATAATGACATCGGCCGATTGGAGGAGAGACTTTGCTCGGAGTTGCGGTCGGGTCATCTCTGTAATCGGACAATAGGAGGTAGATGTTGGCGGTCGATCCCAACACACGTTTGCATAGATCTCAGGGTACTCTCCATATGCATGCAGATCACACAGAGCCGTATGGGGTCCAATACAGATCAGATGCTCCGAACCGGACAAGACCGGTCATTCAAAGCGGACGTCATGTATTCTGTCCTGTATCTTTCATCCTGTTCATGTTGTAATGTCAGCGTCTGAAATGTCTGAAACGCAGTTCGTTGCGGCGTTGGCGCCAGATAATCCCAATCTCCCCGAGGACATAATATCAATTCCCATTCAGCCGATATCTCTTTGGCCAATCAGTAGCATACCGTCCGTGCTGGTCTTTCCTCATGAGCTTCAACTCGACCGGCTAGTAAATGCTATCCAACGTGTATCTGCTGTATGGCCGACTATTGCGGGTCGGTATGTTCGACGACCGCGTCCTGGCCAGCCTGATCACGCCGACTTTTCCGTAAGGGTTTTCTCTACCCTTCTTACTCGCCATCGTATGAACGAGTCTAATTGAATTACCTACAGATTGATCTGACACGGTCTTCAATTCCCCTAACCACTCAAAGTATCCATGCCGAGACCGCATTCCCCACCAAACATGTGGTTCAACCCACCTTGGCACCATACCTCGATTCGCTACATCCCCAATACTACCTCCCAAATATAGACTGCCCTCTGCTCCTATTACGACTTACGACCTTGCTCCCTTCACGTCGTTCTGTACTAGGCATCATGTGGGCTCATATCTTGGGCGACGCAGGCGCAAATGCCATGTTCATACAACTCTTGTCTTCCTTATACGCCAAAGACCAAAGTACCAAGCTTGACCCTTCACAAGCTCCGACTTTCTTCCCGCACATTTCGATGCCGCATTATCCACCCAGTGATGAGATACGCGAAAAGTACAGAATACGACAAATCACCCCGACTTTGCCCGCACCAAAACAGCGTGAGGCTTACGCGAATTTTGGGAATGGTACGGAACCTGTTAGAGCATCTTTATCGCGCAAAGAGCTCAGCGCCATGACTATCGAGTGCGCGACAGAGGCCAGCGAGCGGATCTCGACGCAGGACGTTTTGAGCGCCTGGTGGGTAGGCGTCCTCCAAAGGGCAGGCTTCAAGATTGACTCTCTTATCTATACTATTAGTGTACGCCCTGTCCATCCTCACTTTATATGACCGCAGCTCTGGTTGACAGAATTACAGTATCGCACACTTCATCGACAGAGTGAATTCTTCCCTTCCAGTCTGCCTACACTGGCTGGCAACGTAGCACAAATGCTCAAGATCCAGCTCCCAGCCCCTCAAGCCATAAACACAGCTCATCCAGCCGCAAACACCGCTTCCATGGCTCGTGCCATCAGATCAGCACTCAACGAACTACGTACAGACCCACAAAAAACAATTGACTGGCTGAGCGCCATCGCATATAGCCTCGAGCAGTCCGCCCTCCGGGACGAAGGCCAAGTCGTTGTGAGTGGTGAGGGTGAGGCCTTGGTAAACTCGAACCTCCGGTGAGCATTCTCCCAGAGCAACAAGTACTGCCTTGGCTTGGCTAAATTTGGCCAGATTCAATTGGAATATACCGTTTGGCTTCCGGTGGGATCAGACGGCCTTTCATACAGCGTATTCCGTCGTGCGATCTTTGAGAGTGTTTCAGGCCAACCCGAACGAGGGCCAACAGGAGGGAGAGACAGACGTGGAGCTCATCTTCAACGTACCAAGCAATGGCGGGGCAAAAACATCCATAGAACAAATCATAGAAGAGGATAAAAGGCGATGGGCTGCAATATGAATTAATCAGCACAGGGTGGACACCCGCGCCATTGTTACATAATTTTTTAGAGTAGCAAGAGCTCTAGTACGCATGCATTCTGGCCACTGGCTCCTGAATTGGAATCATGCGAAAAAAGTGCTGCACTCGTCTCCATCTATCTCCTGGCCATGCTTCCGGCCATTCTGGTGCCCGCTCGCTCGGCCGGCGAGGCGATCTGCATTCCTTTGTCTTCACGTTGATTTTCAGACATCGGAGTCATCGACCAGCTTGGGGTCAAAGAACCGGATGAAAAAGGGATAGCGTTCTGCTCAAGCCTGTGTCGTATTGGTTTGCCGGGCCACGGAGTGTGATCGTCGGCAGGCGGACATGAACAGAGGCATCACAGGTTGGGTGGTCTGTCCCGTGAAACCCTACACGGCACTGAGGATCCAGTCCGAGGTCGATGGGATCGCGGCATATCAAGAATCCCTTGCAGAAGCTCCTGATCCTGACCGCTTCGGATGGAAGAAAGCTTTAATGCCTTCGCCATTTGCCGTCCTTGACTTCTTCCGAGCAGGTTCGTGTTCTTCAGGCCCTTGTTGCAGATCATATGCAAAGTGATAATCCTCGTGTTCTCGTCTTCCGTTGATAATGAACATGAATCGTTCATTGGCATCTTTTTCATCGCTCGTTTCGACAACATGTCGACAGCGAGGACAGGTCCAGCTGATATCATCAGGTCCGAGGTCCGTTGATGAGATGGATTCAGCCGTTGGCTCGACGATGGTTTCTTGTTTCAACTTGATCGGCTCAATGTGTTCAATTGGAGAGGTAGTTCGAAATCGTTTTCGTTCAAATTCAGGTTCTACCTTGGCCGACTCGAGGTTGGAGCAAAAGTCGGATATACGTTTCTGACCCATCTCCACTCGTTCCAAATCGGTAAATTGAAGAGATATCTAGAAGATCAGTAAGATAGACCCACATATCTATTGAAGATATCAAGTACACTCACATTGGCTAGTCTGATTCCACCCGCCTGGATCTCTCCATGCACACCATCCCACAGCTTCAGAGCCAATTGATCGATGTATTCTGTACTCAATTTCGGTGTATACCTGAATGGCATTTGACGTGCCCTCGATCTTTGATTCCCTGTCCGATGGTGGAGGACCAGTGTCTTTGGCCATATCCCAGGTGATCGAGCTCGGAACTCTTGTAGTCTCAGGTGGAGTTCGCCAGAGAGGAGATGGATATATCGAACCCCATCTGAATGAGTGGTCACAGGTGGTATGGTATTTTTGGATGCCAACATAGAGCTCAAGACTGATCGAGGAGTTATAGGAGTATGATCTATCCCCTACAGCGTCACGTCAGAATATGAACGAAACGAGAGATGGGAAGAGGAGAAGAGAAAACAGCTTACTCGAATGATGTTGTATACCCAGATGCTTTCTGGGCCAAAATCGTGTTGGAAATCTTGAAGTGAGATGCCACTGAGATAAGCATATAATCCTGTCATTGATACCTACAGCAAGTCTGACACAGAGGTCACTCCGTATTTATCCGCTACTCCGGCTCCCAGCTTACCACCGAGGTACCTGATCTAGACGTCAGTGACGAGTTACATGGACCACACGTACATCTTGAAACTCGACATTGGAGAGGAAAGCCGGGGTCGCTGAGAGCCGCAAAACGCTTTGTCCATTTGGTTTACGCACACTTGCACACAACTGACAGGTATGAGCGCAACCATTTTGTTAGACTATACCTTCGCGAGGGCTTTGTTGTGAGCGACGCCCTATCAAATCAGCCGGAACTTCCACCTCATGGGCTAGACGGTGTATAACCCACAGCAGAGCAGGTGTATTGCAGTTGCTTCCATAGCGCCGCCCTCATCTCATTCGTAATCTCGCCCGCAATACTCAGTGCGAGATCGGCCCATGTACCCTCAGTACTTTCTTCCTCATCCTCGTCCTCCTCTTTGTCGCCCGGAATTAGATAACCTGCTTTCGTCCAGTCGATCGGTGGCGGCGGCGGAAGAGCTGAATCCAATCCTTCAGGTGCATCGAGTGGTGGGGATCGGAGGTGAGGATGGCGCTCAAGAAGGCGCTCAATAACAAGCGGGGTAAGGTCAAAGAACGCTTCATCGATGGATGCTTTCTCTGTACGATGAGTGGAGCTGTTCGCGATGCAACTCACCTAGATGATCTGGGCCTACAAACTCTGCAAACACCGCCAAGATCTTTTCACTCTCTCGCCGATAAGGATCCAGGCTGACCTATACATAAGAATGCTGCCAACGAGATTGCCTACCTTGTGGTACCGAACATCCTCCCCGC
Source organism: Naematelia encephala (assembly GCA_002105065.1). Taxonomy (NCBI): domain Eukaryota; kingdom Fungi; phylum Basidiomycota; class Tremellomycetes; order Tremellales; family Naemateliaceae; genus Naematelia; species Naematelia encephala. The sequence goes on from MCFC01000011.1 coordinate 283,029, forward strand.
CCCAGTATCCCGACTCGCTCTCTCCCGGTCGAAAGGTAGCGACATGCTGTACAATAAGATGCGGGCAGAGTTTCAGAGCATCAACAGGTTTCATTCGAGAACACCTGACGATCGGTTAGTGAGCGAGTTTCGATATTGATATGCATGAGTAGATATAGCCCACCGTGTGATGCCATATTTCCGTGCTGGGTAGTTGACAGCAATGATGGTTTCCCATTGTATGACAATCAAGGGTACATCCCTTGGCGCATTGATTCTCTTCCCCTCAAATTCTACCATGTCAGCTGGGTCAGTGACAAGGGAGCAAATCAAATCTGCTTACGAGCATAGGCTGCATCAATATCACATAGCGCGATCGTACGAAAAGGATTACTGAAGGTGTTAGTTCTGCCTTCACGGTGAACCTACTGGACTGATGCAGCTCTCGTGCTTAGCAAATGTCTAGAGACAATTAATGCTCTCCTTGAGTGATTAGAAGCCAAGGCTCACCTGTAGGTATAGGTAGACATTGCATGATGAGCAAGAGGGACAGACAGTCTGACAAGATCTGGATATACAGTCAACCGGCCGATTTCCGGTATAAATAAAGTTCAGGGAGCAGTCGTACCCTCCGACTCGAAGTCTCCCTTAACATCTCTCTCTCTCTCTCTCTCTCTCTCTTTGTAAATATCCATGTGAACCTCTGGAGACATGGCTGATACGTTGTATCCCAATACCAACATTCCAAAGGAATCTGCATGGCGGTCCTACAGCTCGTCGCCAGCAGACGCGCCTATCCGCCCGACCTTGGCGCTCGAAGTACCTAGCTGGGGGGTCGTGTTCATGATACCCCCAGAAGATGCTCTGGTACATGCGCAGTTATCCAATGCTGAACCACGATATGACCATCTACTCAACGGCGAGTTTATCATTGCCCTACCACCTGGCTGTGGCAAACTCCGGTGTAAATCGCTCAAAATTGGTTTTCGCGCAACTTCAATACTCGACATGGGTCCCGGTAGGATGGGAGAAGTGGACATACTATTTCAGAGAGAGGTGAAGACTGCACCACCTGAAGGACTGGTTCTTGAAGGTACTCAGAGGTGAGTACTTGTGAATCTGCAGTACCTGACGAAAGATTTGATTTTTCACTCATCCTCCCTTCAACACTGGCACCTCGGGATTGGCACCGCAATGGTAGAGTGGCCAATACTCTATATGCCGAAGTAGAAGGCCAGCCTATCGCTGTAGGATCTCACCGTGTGTCACCAGAACCACCGGTGCGAACACGATCAAGGTCAAATTCCCCACCGTCTTTAGAGCGACTCGTACTCAGCGCCTCGTCTCTGCTATCCATGGTCAAGAAGGAGACAGTAGTACCGCAGCCGCCGGCATACGACCCAACGAACGAATCATCTGACCCCACAGATCATTGGCTACGAGGTACTCACACTGCCGAGCGAATCATTCGCTTGATTCATAATCCCGACCTGTCAGGGGGTATTACAGTGCTGAATGAACAATCTAATGGAGATACACCCGGACTGGGACATTACGAGATCCTCTTGTTTTCAGATATCGTATGTGATCCAGTAAGGACTAGCGACTGACACCTTTAGTGGACGATTAGTACCCTTCTCAAGGCTACCTTGGCTCTGACCGACTTGCCGCCGGAAACTACAGTGTTCAATTTCAAAGTCACGCTTTGCCAGAATTGGACAATCAGATCTCCACGCGATGGACCAGATGGGCCTGAGATCGCTTCATCACGGCGCTTTGTGCTGATTGAAGAGGGAAAGAGACCACAACGCCCACATATGTTTCCCGGGCCTTCACATCCTGCATTATGGAGGGGTACGGCTGCTGGTGGAAGTGACGATGGAATTTTAATCGTCGAGTCGAAGAATCGAATTCCCGGGGACTCCTTGTTACGGCCATCCACTATACCAGGGTAAGTGATGGATATCACCACCGAGGATCCGGATTTGGCCTAAGCTGAGTTTCAGGTTGATCACCCCAATTCGTGTCTCTCATGCATTCGAGATTGACATCTTCTTTTCCGTGTTCGGCACGCAACCTTCGGGCAAGACTATGCGTCCCTCTGGACCAGGAGAGTTGCGCGTTATGCGAGTTCGCCGTCCAGTTGTACTGCCTGGTGTATGTCTTTGGTATCCTGAATAGTCTATACAGTATGCCGACGTGCTGATATCTACACAGTGTTCTATACAGCCAGTTCTTCTCACCTTACCCGATTGTACGTTTCTTCTACCAAATTGACTGCAACTGACCGCTGACCGTTGTATTCTTGCTGCCTGTGTGATCGTGCCTTTCACAATTTTATCGTGTCTTCCTTTCACAGACGAACATCCAGAAGAGTATCGTGCTTCCGAAGATCTCGAACATCCATGGGGTCCTTGTGCATGTGCTTTGACCGTTGACCAGCTAGAGGCGCGTATGGCCTTGGCAGCCAAGGAGACAGAGGCCGCAGCACAGCAGGCTACTCAAGCGGCAAAGGCGAAGGAGGAAGCAGAGAGAAATAGAAGAGTAGCATAGAACTAAAAAGAAAACAGACCTTACCATTGCTCTCGTTGCAATGTTGTTATAGGTAAACGGACTATCCTCAATTCATATAATCATGCAAGTTGTAAAATAGCAGATTGATGCACTTGTCCTCCATATACAACTAAGCCACGCCCTTGCTGAGTGACATCTGAGGCTCAGTACGCCTTGACACCGGCAAGTTTAAGTAGGGTATCATTCTCGACTGGCTCGCGAATGGGTCTCTTTCGATCTGAAAAGTCACAGGTTTCAGTACCAGTACCATTTCGCTACAAAAATCGGTTTTACTCACCAGCAGGATCAGGTTTACCGTCCCTTTGAGGTCCACCACGGTACATAGCGCGAACATCGTTCAAAGCTGGCCACTAGTCCCAACCATCAGCAACGACTCTACTTAACTGACAGGTGATAACAGCTGAGCTTACATGAGTTGCGACCCATCGGTTCTGATACACTTCGGCTTTACGCTTGACTTGCTCCGGGGTAGCATCTGCTACAGGTTGATAGCAGACGTATACTGCGACTCGAGTTCGATCACCGGTAGGCATACGGTTCCAATGCATGAGACGTGAATCCCACATGATCAAAGATCCTTGAGGGCACTCTATCTGCTCTTTTGCATCAGCAAAGCTAAATTGGAGATACTGTATGGATCAATCGGCCTGATTACACTTACTTTGATATCGTGGCATCCATGAGCTCTGTACCAATCTGCTTCTTTTGCGTTGAAATGATACCTATAAAAAAAGTGTCAACTATCACTCGATATGGTTGGTGCTGAGTGTCCAGGACTAACGAATTGAGCGCGCTGATTCTTGACTCATCAACGCCGCCGGACTCAGCGAAGAATTGTTGGTGGAGGAGATGCGATCCGACCATGACACATAGACCACCATCGTCTGGGCCTGATTCAGACAACGCAACGATACCTTGAGCGAGCTGGAAGACGGGCTTGTGCGGATCCTGATCCTGGTGCCTAGAATGACCATCGTCAGCCTCAAGTAGAAGTCACATTGCTCATTACGTTACTTACGGCCAAGGATCAACCCATGCTTCATCGGTCCTTCCATGCTCTCCATACGGGAACGTTACATTGACAGCGTCAAAGCTGACTAGAAGCTCGTCCGTTCCCCATAATTCCTTGAAACACTCGAGCACGGCAGGTTCACTAGATATTCCCATCAGACAGAAACCAAACCCAATAGAGACATACCATCGAACTCGCCACACCCAGTCTTCATGTGCACAGCCTATAGGAAATCAGCAACTATATACGACGCGGTAATAGGCACTTACAATACTGGTTGTAAAGACCACCCTTGTGTCCGATCGGAAGACATTCAGTTCTACAATGATCTCCATTAATGTCTGTGCGCAGAAGACAGAAGAAATGCAGGTTGACGGCTCACTTCCAAGTCTTGTTATCATCTCGCTTGAAGCCTAGCTTGAAATCTTCAAGCCAGGTCAACGCATCGTCGACGTATCCGTCACATCTTTCTTTCGGGAGAATACTAGGAATCACACAGTAGCCCTTGGTACGAAGATCTTCGATGTAGCTTGCTTTAGACTTCACGTTGGGGAGAGCAAGGACTTCCTCGGCAGAGTACTTGGCCCCAGGGGGAATAGTAACGTCGACCATGTTGAAGCTTTTGAGCAAAAGCGATTACTATCCGCTCAAGTTGAGTGATGAGTACGAGCTGAAGGAGCAGAGATACGAGTGAGCCCTGCACCGGTATAATTATGCTGGTTGTCGGCGAAAAGCGCCGGTAGAACCGGTCGTGGCCGGGACACGTGGGAGCGGTAATTGCCCGAAGTCTGTGAAATAGAGTAACGATCTTGTCAACTTGCTATGTAGAGTAGCTCCCTATGTGGGTCCTGCACCAGCTCTCAGAGACAAGGCGGCACAAGACTCGAACTGGTGCTGTCCCCAGTATAGATCCGCAAAGCCAGCCAAGCAGCGCAGAGAAAGCAAAGGCGCCGAGAGCTCAGGTCGGTTCTGCGTGGGGATTCAGTCCAGAGGAGATCAACCGTTTCCCAGCTTTACGACGGCGCAATTTCTGGTGTATACAGCGACATCAGGCGCGAGGTGAGGTCACTACCACTACTTGCACTGACTGAGAGAGGCTAATGATACTAGCACTTCATTATGATTTACGAATGCAACTCGATGGTTCGACTGTCAGTTGGGCAATCCCAAAAGGTCTTCTAGGTTAGTATACATCGGATCAAGACCGAGCTAATTGTGCAAAGGTATCTCCAAGAGGAAAGAAGCGCATCGACTAGCAGTTGAGACCACCCTACATCCGAATAGCTATACCACACATGAAGGTGGGCTGATTTGCCGTTGAACGATGTCTATCTGACGAAGCAGGCTCGGACGGTCGTAGTACGTACATTTGATGGTACTATGGTGAAAAGATTTAATGTCTTGAAAAACAGCCCTTCCATCCGGTCTGCGAGGAGGCACACGTAGGTCTAGTCCTAATGCACGAGACGGCCATGTCACTGATTTCATCTGCAGTGCTTTGGGATGTGGGATATTATCTGATCACGCCAAAACCACAAGAAGACGATGGGATGGAAACAGATAACGAAGATATGACACGCAAGCGCCGTAGAATGCAATATGGCGATGACGAGTGAGTGTATAGGGGGAGTCGATGTGTGCTGAACCAGTCAGATCAGATGGTCTCGGAGCAGATCACGAGAGCGCTTTTCGTAGAGCGTTCCATAAACATCCTCGAGCCGGTGGCGTCAAGTCGATACACTTCACGCTGACAGGTGGACGAAAGGCATGTGATACCTGGTCAACTTAACGGGCCAAGGCTGATATTAGAACCCAGATGACAGACCACAGTCAGTAGGCCTGACTGAGCGAAGTTCTTGTGGCTAATCACCAATAATGTCGTAGCTTTCATCCTTATACTGCCCTCGTCGAATTCGAGGTCTATAGGTTATGAATCCAGTGGACGTGTAAAAAAGACGTGGTTCATTAGTCTGCCAAGAGGCGTCGAAGAGTACAGCTGGGGTCCAGAGGGAGAAGAGGGAGCTCAGTATGGTCGAAGTGTCAAAAGTGTGTCCTTGTTCCTCGACAGCTGCGAATTCGACAGGAGCTGATATCGCACAGCAGGGCGGACATTGAGAGAGGTCTGTAATTCGACGCCTTACATATGGCAGCCGTGGCCAAATGAGCCTGTTGAATGGGCGGACGCTAGGCGTGAGATTGATGCAACTGACAGAGTTTCTTGATGCACACCATTGTTTTCCAGTATAGCAAGCATTTGGTGGTGGCGGTTATATGAATAACCGGCGAAACAGTCCAAACGTCCCTCTGAGCTTCTTCTATTCACGCCAACATATATTAAATCATCTGAACATCAACACATGTCTCTAGTTTGGACGTCGTTATTGCCCGGTCACTCATGTACACTGCCTCGCGAGGGCCTGCAAGCCTTCCAGGCGGGCGGAGCCGTGTCCCGCTTTCGTTCTCTACCTTCCCTTCACTCCCGATCCTTTCATCATGATTCAGTTTGCACTGCCGGGTACAAGACTAAGCATCCTGTCACCGCCATCAATCAACATCCCCTCATTCCATTGCATGCGCTTCGAGCATCGGAAAGATCGATGAGTGTATCTGCTAACGATGGAGTCTTGAATGGAAAGCATCCAGATCCCCGAGAGTTGCCTAGCGGAAGATTCATCAGGTACGCTCTCAATCTTTATCCATAACTAGCTCATGTCGTTTACAGAGTGGTGGAGGTCTCAGCGCGTGATGGTCTACAGAATCTACCGACGCCGGCGGTACCGACTGAAGTGAAACGAGAGCTGGTCTCGCGGCTGCTGGATGCCGGCGTTCGCAATATCGAAGTTGGAAGTTTTGTCAGAAGTGATTGGGTTCCCCAGGTAATACGAGAACGGCCTGGAAGGTATCTGCCTTTACGTGCTGACTGGGGAAGATGGCAGATACTGAACAGCTGCTTCGCATCTTACCACCTCTTTCCGGCTCTGTGAAACCATTGGACAGTGTACCCTTACCTCCAACGTCAAACGAGCCTTCCTCAGACCCTGCAATAGAAGCTATGACAGTACATTATCCTGTACTAGTCCCCAATATGCGTGGGATGGACAATCTTTTGAAGCTGGAAGAATCATGGCGGAATACTGGGGCAAAGAACTCTCTTACAGATGAGATTGCGGTATTTGTCTCAGCAACAGAGGTGAGACAGGCTGAGTTTGCCGAATGAGGCTCATTTTCTGACGTGATACAGGCATTCTCTCAGGCCAACAACCATGCAAGCGTGGAGAAAGTCCTGGCTGGTTTACCTGCCGTCATCGATAAAGCTGGTCTCCATGGCTATCGAGTCCGAGGCTACGTGTCCTGCGTCATCACATGTCCATATTCTGGGCCAACCCCACCTGAACAAGTGGTCGACGTTGCCAAGAGGCTACTTGATATGGGGTGCTACGAGGTATCTCTTGGCGATACAACAGGTGAAGGTAATCCCCATGCCTGGGCTACACTTTGGTCTGCCCTCGAAACGGCCGACTTACCGATGCCTGCCATGGCTGTGAGTTATCGTTCATAATGAATCTCGCTCTCGCATGCTGATGCGAATGGTATAGGCACATGTAAGCTACGCCATCCTACAGTATCTCAATGGATCCGGTTTATATTGACGATTTCAGTGCCACGATACATTCTCAATGGCTCTGTCTTCACTCATCTCCCTTCTACCACGCGGTCTCGCTACGGTGGATGCCTCATTGGCAGGTCTCGGTGGGTGTCCCTATTCACCAGGTGCTACAGGCAATGTACCAACGGAGGACGTTGTCTATGCACTGCACAAATTGGGATATCGGACCGGCATCGATCTCGACAGGCTGGTAGAGGCTGGTAATTGGCTCAGCGAGACTCTTAGAGTCCGGAACGAAAGCAGAGTTGGACGCGCGATTTGGGCGCGGAGAGTGGCCAAGCAGTCGAGCACCGCATCACCTGGCCTATCTCAATGACAATTGTGTGTTACTGTATATATATAGCATATAATAGAATCCTGCAGCAAATCTTATGATCATCTACAACTCAATATCGGTCCACTTGTCAAATCACTGGTTGGGCCGAGCCACGCCTCTCAGACGAACATACATGACTTGCCATCCTTGTGCACCTGAACCAGCTTCGGCAGCCACTACGCCCTCTCCGGGATTATCGTCTGACCAGAAGGCATCAGGTCGACAAATATCGGCAACTTCGATCAAGAGGCGTTGAGCCTGTTCATCGTCGTACTCGGCCAGGAAAGTATTACGAGCAAAAGTCTGGAGCCAGCCGAGAAGGTCGGTCGATAAGGGTGTCGGGCGAGGGATGAGCTCGACATGAAGTGGAGTGAAACCGTGGTTCTGTAGTAGCTGATACATATCAGCTCCGATTCCAAGTTCAAGTGCGGTGGCAGCCCCCAGCCCAAGTCCAAGTCCACAGTCCAATTCCGATTCCAAGTTCAAGTTCAAGTCCAAGTCCACGTCCAATCCCACAGTCCAAGTCCAAGTCCAATTCTAAGTTCCGTCTATGAAAAAAAAAGGAGAAAAAAAAAAAAAAGAGTAGACAACGTACCTGTGAATACTGCTCTGCTGTAGGAAAGTACCATGGGTCCAGAATGTGCGGATCTCGACCTTGACGTCTTACCACCTGATGTAAAGCTGCTCTTACACCAACGCTACATGAAGTTTCAGCCTATGATCCAAGGTAACTTACTGTCCGTAGGGCAGGGTAAAAGATACAGTATCTAAAGGTGGGGTTGAGAGGGGGCGGGGGAGGGGGGATGGGGATGGGGGATGGGGGAGGGGGGAGGGGGGATGGGGTGTTACTTACCAATTTCCGAATCCACCCATCTCCCATACCATTCTCCCACTGGGTTTTAAAAGCCATTTGATCCCATCTAATACACCCCCAGGATTGGCTTTACACCAATGGAATGTGGCTGAAGAGAAAACAGCGTCAAAAGTCCCTTTGAGTGCTGGATCAAGGGTTTTGACCAGGTCTTGGATATCGCCTTGTTGATATTTGATTTTACTCTCATTCTCCCCAGACGTCTTTGAAGCTGTATCCAACTAGTGGAAATCAGATCAGCTCACGGTTTCAGTTCGGTTTGTTTGATTTACTACTATGGTGACGAAAAGAAGGAGGCGGGAGGGGGGAGAGAGAGAGAGAGAAAGAGACTGGACATACCATATCTTGGCTTGAATCGATACCGTATACTGAACCAGAAGAACCAACTATAGTAGCAATACGTCTAGTGAGTTCACCAGTCCCACAACCGAGGTCTATAATCCTCTCTCCGGGTTTGGCATCTAATAATTGGAAGATTGGTGAAGTGAATTTATCGGAATATACAAAATCCGCATGCTTGTTGTAATTGTTTGCAGTATGGTTAGTCAGACTATCGGAATAGTTCGCTGTAGCCATTTCCAATCAAAGACTATGTAGCTTTGTAGCTTTTAGTTCTTAGGAGAGAGAGAGAGGGAGAATGGAGGGAAAATGGGAAGATAACATAACATATGGGAACGTTTAAGTATCGAGTCAAAGAGGTGGACCTCTGATTTTCGGTTTTTCGGGGCCGATACGATTTCGGCCGGTCACAACCGATATAGAGTAGGAGGAGTATTCAGTATATGCATGGCTCTTCCTCTTCTTCTTCTTCCTTCCGCATTGTACAGTTCGTATACACCTACAACCTGCTCTTCATCTCTTCAAATGACTTGGTGATATCTTCCTTTGACAGCTAAGTTCTCATCAGCACACCCTCACACAGCAATCAAGCAATTTACTTCCGTCTGAGCTAGTCACCAAGTCAGTTAACGTACTTGTGTCTCTGGCAACTATCAAACTCACTGGGCCAACCAACGACCAGACCTGCCTTGTCGCCTGCACCGGCCGGTTTTGGGATGACGTGAAAGTGGACATGGTCAACAATCTAGTACAACAGGGCATCGTCAGATTTATGTTCAACTATGACAATCAAGCGTACCTGGTGTGCGGCTCTTCCGTTATTCTGAGATAAATGCGTTTAGCCAAGGTACAGAACAAAAGCAGGGAGGCTAAATTAGACGAACCTGAAGGATATTGTAGTCTTCGGCTCCCTGATGAAAAGGGAAAATCAGTGATCAGCGGCAGGAAGAAATAACGAATAGCAAGGCAACTACGTACAGTGGCCTTGGCGAGCTGCTTGCATGCGGGTAGAATATCGTTCATCTGGTCATCTGGGAGATCGGACAGCTTGGCCGCGTGATCTACACGGCCTTAGATGATACAGGACCGATTTACTCACACTTGGGGATCACAAGGCAATGACCCTTGGCTATCGGACCAATATCCATGAACGCATAGATAGTGTCTGTCTCGAGGAGCTTCATGCTTGTAAGTAATTAGCACGAGCTGGACAACAAGTACTCTGTATGAAGACGACTCACGAAGGAATCTCTCCTGTTTGGATAATCTCTCATTAGCACCCTACATGCACTCGGGCCAGCAAGTGGACGAACCTTTGACGATCTTGCAGAAGAGGCACCTGGTAACGTCAGTGGGCACTATGGGGCAGCAAGCTGTATCAGATTCAGTCGACTCACGAGGCGAGAGACGTCATTGTTTGTAGAGCAGTAAGATGAGTTGAGCGAAAGGTAGGTCGAAGGGATAAATGCTTGAAGAATCGACAAGAGAATCACCCGTTCACAAGCAGTGCGGGGTCCCAGACAACCAACCCAGATTTGATCCCGTTGCCACCCAACTCCATTGATAAAGACGATTTCTCACTCTCTTTTGTAACCCTTTCCTCTGTCTTGTCGTTGGTTATACTGAGACAAAACCGCGCTGTACTGTTAGACCAACTCATCAATCAAGTGCAATCGAATATAATATGGCATCCTTAGTACCCCAAACCCCCTCTCTACCTTCTGGTAAACCGTACGTCGCGTGTTTCACAGTCGAGACATAGAGACTGAGCTAAATGATGGTTGCTTTTGACAGACCTCTTCCATGGTCAGTGAATGCTGTCGACGCGGCCTCGCACGGATCTATCGCGTTCTGTCAGATATACTACGAGACATATGATGAGCCAAGTAGGAGAGTCAGAGTATGTCTCTCTCTTTTCGTTCACGTGTAGAGCCTTGATTGACGCTCGAGTGAACCAGGATATACCTCTGCTGTATCTTCCTCAGGCAACAATTATCTGGAATGGGAATAGGATCTCATCGGACCGTGATAAACTTTCGCAGTTCCTTGAAGCTATGCCTCTTAGTCGACATGATCCTCAGACATTGGATTGTCATCCCGTTGCTGGTAAGTGGAGAGAGCGAGGGAGCACATCTTCCATTATAATTGTCATGCTCGTGTCATTCATTGGGTTGACTGGCCCATGACATTGCCAATCATATCTCCTCCCATTAGAATCCCTTCTTCCCTCTTCCCTCTTCCCCCTCTTCCCTCTTCTTCTATCGTCCATCCTTTTATAGTCCGATCTTCTAATGATAATATCCCCTCTTAGCCCTAGATCCAACATCCGGTCCAGCACCCGACTTGATAATCAACATTACAGGCTCAGTCCTACACGGCCCATCAGTAGCAGCAGCCTACGATTCTCGAGGTCCTAATGTATCTCCTCAGGATATGCCTAGGAAATATCATGAGGTTTTCATCTTGCGCGCTGCAGAGCAGGAAGAAGATATGCAACCTAAAGTACGTTTGACATTTACAACTCTCAAAATGTCAAATCTCAAGCTTTTATCTAATTACACATGAAACAGTATGCTATACATAGCTCAACTTTCCGTTTCGTGGGATGAGAAACTCATCGTTTCGGCCACGCCACAAAACGGTGAGTCATCGAAGCACTCAGACTCCAGCTCATATATCAGATCCCATATCGCATATATCCCCATCAAAAGTCAAGCAACGCACAACGAAAATCACCCATCCTACAGTGCACAATAATGCTAGAATCCCAATCTTGTTGTATTTCCCACTGATAATGCTTCAATCCAAAGAATGTTACATGCATATTTCCGGTCAAGCCACTAAAGTGTATCAAAACGCTCGCTCAAGTTACAACTTTGCCGCCTTTGCCGTGTCTTGTTCAGCCTCGCTACGTTCATACGAAGCATCGATCTCTTCCTTGAACTTCTTGGCTGCGACGTTCCTGTATAGAAGAAAGAAGATCAGCTTACCTTCCTCTCTCACTGGTACAGAGACCCAAGGCTAGGCCCATTGACATACCGTTTCACCTTGAAGGTAGGCGTGAGAATATCATCGGGGAAGGGTGATAATGTCAAATGAACCCCCTTGATCATTTCAAAGCTAGAAAATGGAATGAGTCGGATTTTCTTATTCGTTGCTCTACTTACCCATTCAGTCCATGTTTTTTGGCAATTTTTCCTAAACGATTGATAACCGCCTTGTGCATTCGTTTATCTTTGATTGCTTCTTCTAGCGCAGCGAAATCGTTTGGGGTGAAGTTCTTTCCAAGAACCGAAGTTGCCAAACTAGCAGCTTGCTCGGGATCCAAGACTCCCAGTCCGACGAGGTGAGATCGGGTAGAATCACCATGGACGAGAAGTGTAGCGAAAATAGGGTCCAGAGCGTACATGCCTTCCAGCTTCTCGAGAGCAACATACTCGCTGTGTTTTTTTCATCATCAGCACGCCGTCCAGAATATCCGGCCAATATGGACTCACCCTTGGCTGAGCTTGACGACATTCTTGATCCTGTCCACGATCTTTAAACGACCTTCGCGGTCAATCTCGCCGATACTACAGCGAATAAGCACGAGCACAATTCACAACTCTGAAGGCCTCGACCTCGACCTACTCTCCAGTGTGCATCCAGCCGTCTGAATCGATGGTTTTCGCTGTATTTTCCGGATCATGAAGGTAGCCAGGGAATATGTTGTAACCCTTCAAGAGTACCCTGTATGGGTCAGTGGGGGTCAGTCTAAAGAAACTTACTCTCCGCGAGGGTTTGGAAGATCATTGCTGGTGTACTGTACAATTGCTCAGCGAGAACCGTCGGGTATATCACTCACCCCCATCTCTGAAACATCTGCAAGCTTGATCTGGTTGCAAGGCTGTATCTGACCGCAAGTACCTACGGCACGAACATCCCATGGAATGCTAAAACGATAATGAGCCACGTCGTACACAAGACATACCCTTTGGTGCAAGTCCCGATAGTCTACAAGGTAAGCATGTTGGCTGACACCGGAATCTTACCTCTGTCATTCCGTACTATGACTGTCAGTGATGATGATAACGGGAAACAATATACGACCTACACCTTGGACCACATCGCAACTGAAGCAGACTTTTAGCATTTCGTGTACATCGGGTGCTAGAGGCGCTGCGCCGGAGCTGATGTAGCGAATCTGGCCACCCAGCAGGTTGCGTATCTGTGGCACTCTCAGCCGATGACCAAAGGATCCAATGAAATGCTTACCTTGCGGAAGACCAATGCATCGTATAATGTGTGTTTGACTTCACCCGTTTCACGCCACTTGGCAAGTTTAGTATTCACAGCTCGATTAAGCAGGGCGCCCTTTAAACCACCCGCGTTCATTTGAGCTTTGACCGCTGCATGAATTCTACGCGATTAGTACTGTATGAGTTGTCAACCCACCGGTTGTACACTCGAGGTACTCCGGCCATAAGATGAGGTTTTATGATTTGCGCGTCCTCAAGCAATCGAGTAGTGTCGCCCGTGGTCAGAGCGATCGTACCATCACCGTACATGACGAGGAGTTGTAGGAATCGCTAAGCGCGTTAGAATGCTTGTCGATCATATGTCTTACCTCATAGCTAAGCGGCTGTTTAGCGGTTTCTAAATGCGAATGAATGCTAACTACTTACATATGACTCAAAGGGAGATAAGACAGGAAGCGCCATTCTTCGGTTTGCGCGTCGAAGCTTGAACCGAGGGCGTTTGACACGATAGCCGTAGTGAGGTTCTTATTGGTCAAGACTACTCCCTTAGGGTCACCTGGGAGGAGATGAGCTGCAGTGGAGTTGGTAGACTTTTAGACTGACCAGTGGTGCCACTTGTATAGCTTATGGTAAGGATCCGATCTCTGTCGAGCTCTTCCTCGCCCGCGACGCCACGGACTGGTCCTGGATCACACTTGATACCATCTTCCGTACCCCAAGCTTCGAGCTCATCCATGAAAAGCAGCTCGACATTGACGCTGGTGGCCCATGCGGTGAGAACATCCCGTTCCGGTTTGGGCAGGGGATCCATGCTGACAATGACCCGCAGAGTCGGACAGACTGGGGCAAGCTTCAATAGGTCGGTAAGATGGTTCGAGGCCGCAAAGACTATCGACAATGGGCAATGATTGATTCTGCGGACGAGGCCAAGTCAGAATTCAAGTGACGTTTTGATTTTCGGGGAGAAGCGACTTACATGTATCTGGCAACATCTGGTCCTAGAGTTTCGTAGAGACTAGCAGTGACAAGACCATAGGCATGAGCAGCGAGATCAACGACCTGCCATTCCTCTCTATTCTGGCTCCAGAGACCTACACCCCAACCTCGTCTCGCGCCATTTTTGACCCGATTCGAACGGCCGAAATGCGGGACATGTGGATGAGTGATTTCAGGTGGAGACGCATGGACAGACTGAGATCCAAGTCGGCCTGCACGTTCTAATGCAAGTAATGCTGAACCTAAATTCGTTCGTCGTTGTTGGATGACTTGATAGCTTGTCGGAACAAGCGTCGTTCCAAATGTCGGCTTGTCATCACCGTCTTGAGTCACGATTGGACGTCGTAGGAACATGGCTTGGTTAGGATGTCTAGCCACAGCTATTTTACCATCCGATATCAGCCACCTACTGTATCTGCTATATTTGTTGCCTTGGTCATCAAGAGGTCACATACACTGTTCAAAAAGCTCAAATAACGTTCGAGGTTCTTCTGGAGCTATCAAACGCGCACTGGACCATGTACCTATACAGATAGATTCATTAGATCGAGATGGAAGATTCATAAAGTCGTCCAAAATCTCACCACTTGTCCAAACTCCTATCATTCATACCGTGTCAGCAGAGCGAAGAAGCATATGGCTTTTAACAAAACCCACCGCTGAACCCATCTTGCTTTGATTGAGGCAGCTCCTGGGCAAGAGAAACAAACGTCAGCCAACTGCTGTCGAAGCACATTCAGGGAAAAGATACCAACCACGCTCTGCGCATTGATATTCAAGTCATCGGGATACGGAGCAAGAGGCATGATGTGATGTGATCTTCTGTGATGAGTGTCGTTCCAAGCAAAGCAAAGCAGGAGCGACAAGGGGAGGGAAAGAAGACTACGGGTGTTGTCAGTTTGACCAATGAGTTGGGACTACGGAGCAGCACTTGCTCCGGCTATCTTCGTCTTCCAATTTAACCGGTGACTGACCCCCGCCTTTTCCGGGGAATACCAGACGAGTACTCGTACATCTATTGTCCGCTTTCTAGTCATGTGCATGTGCCAGATCAAGACACCGGGGAAAGGCAGGATCCCCTTAAGTAATAGTGCAAGTATAGGACTTTCAACGCATACATATCCAATCTCGTCATGAAAATAGAGGGTATCAACGATGATTGCTAGAAAGACAATGGCTGCACGTCTATTTTAAACCCTTGGTACACGTCTACATTTTGAGAGGCGATTCACTCGTATCCATCAACCCTTCTACCTTTGCTGCACCCGACATCGCATCGCCTTGTGGCTGACTCTTGAGTTGACTAGGTATGCCTTGCCTCTTCATCGTCTGTAATTCTTCATGCGTGGGCACTTGAGGGGATCCGATAGAGGTGAATGCTGGAGGCATCGGTGAAGACTCGCCTAGGGGAGGTGTCGCTGTATCTGGCGCAGGCGAGGTAGGAACGCCAGTGGTGGTGGAATCAGACTCGTCAGAGTCCATCGTAGAATCGCCGTCTGCGTCCACCGCTTTGAACCTAGAAGCCTGCAGGTCAGCTACGTTCGGTGACATGTAACGAACCGAGGCCTTGACGATATCCACAGGGGTGTCAGAGTCATCCAGCAATTTATCATCAATGAATGCCATCCTGCCTTGACCGGACGGTCCAGGCACTCCATCCCCAATGATATGCAGTTCCTCGTCATCGTCATCGTCGCTGTCATCCGATGGCTTGAAAGTGATCCCTGACGCCCCCAAGATGCTCGCAATGTTCGCAAGACCCCCTGCACCGGCTACTCGGAACCCCGCACCAGTCAGGCCGCCTATATTTGAACTTTGGGTAGCTTGACCAAAGATATCGGGTATGCGGTCCGGAGTATCATGTCCGACTATCGTTAGCTCAGGGTTGCTAAAAGCTCACTCTTCTTGTCTACGCGTTCCTTCACCCAGGCCTGCCATTCCTCTGGCGTCCGCCCATTCAATAATGCCACGACGATCACGGTCATGTTGTCGCAACCAATGCCGCCAGTTTCTGAATTTGTCGCCAAACATTTCACCATCATATCCTCGCATATCTTGCCGAGCGAGTCTCCATTGGCGATGGCTCTCCTGGTAAAGTCGACAACCTGCTGTGAGGATAGACAATCCCAAATACCGTCACATGCCAACACGAGGAACTCTTCCTCTCCATCAATCTTATGAGTGATGATTTCGGGATCCGCAGTGACGATTTGCCTTTCTGGGCTGAGCGAGAAATTCTGTTTGAACTCGAAATCACCGATTGCGCGAGAAAGGGCGAGGTTTCCGTTGACACGACCAAACTCGACAAACCCTCCTGCAGATGTGATCCGAGTTGTCTCCTCTGCGACAAGTAAGCTATGAACTAAAATATGGAACCTACCCTTATTGGTTGGCTTGTGATCGTTGGACATTGCCTTCGCTTCGCCTCGATAACCCAGCACTGACCGAGAGTCACCAGCATTGGCTACGATGATCCGACCGTCTTTTGTTACCAGTCCAACGACTGCAGTGCATCCCGAAGGATCACTGAAGAAATTTGGGTCTGACGTCAGACAGAGCTTGACAGCACAACTCACCTGCACGCAGATCCTCATCGGTCTTGAGGAATACTCGTTTTAAAGCCGTTTCATAATCCCCAGATTCTGTTGTGAGCAATGATATCACACGGAACTCACTATATGAGTCTAGTTCGGCCAGTCTCGTATGAAATGTAGTGCCAGTATATTTGGCTACTGCTGAACCACCGTGTCCATCGAAAACTCCGATCAGAGCGTTTCCATCTTCTTCTTCATCGTCGTTCGTAACAGTTGATCCAGCAGGCTGCTCAGGAATCTCGACCGTAGAGGGCTTAGAATGCCGATCGGGCGTTACTGGCGGTAGATACAGATGCACTGAATGGGAATCCTCCATGCCTTGTATGATTAGTCCAGATGACAATGGACACTCACTGATACGCCATCCTTGCATGTCCGACAACCCAACCCAAAACTTATTACGCCTAAGTACTGT